>JAQIVE010006381.1:0-11601 GCA_034698285.1 Sminthurinus bimaculatus | reverse complement strand
ATCGACCCTGAGGAGACGAACTCCGTAGCGGTTGCTATGGAAAATTTAACATGTGAAGGTCCTGTTGCTACGACACGTTTCCGTTGTGCTGGTCGCGAAAAGGTTAATTGTCTTCCATGCGCCAAGATTAAACTCAAAATTCCTGCAAACGTTTAAAAAATACATTGGTTTTTTAGAATCCGTCCCGATTATGCAGTTTGTGGGTTTCCTCATGATTATTATCATGTCCGTGGTTGGAGTTGTTCAGCTCGTCATCGCTTTTATCCTCTCGCTTAACTCGGGCCGAGCAATGTGTCAAGAGATTTCAAAGGTATGATTTCGGTTATGTAGGTATAAGAAATTTTGGAAGAGCTGTAAGAAAACTTGTTCAATATTTTTTTGGTTTCCCTATTACCCTGCAGGTTAGCATTGAAACATTGGAAGAAAAACTCGATGCTGTTGATGTCGATGGGGATAATAATGGAGCGGAGAATGTGGAACTTGATCAAACGGGAAAAAACTGTGAGAAAAAGGTCACAGGTCAAGCTGAGTCACCCTCTGTATGCGCAGAGAAGTCTCAAGATGAAGGCTTGAATACAAGACTTTGAAGGAAACTTCTTTTTCAAACCGTCGAAATTAAAGCTTAAATTTTCTTTTGAGTTGAATCAGCTTGCAATTTTTCAGTTATAGCACCGGCATCAATTTTTTTTCCAAATTTTAGAATTTTTTTGTGTACGAGATTGAAACTATAGTTGTTAAAAGGACAAATGAGAATAAATAATTTCAAGTTTTATGTAAATCCATGTATTATGCATCAAAAATTCAAGAGCACGACAATTTATTTAAATTGGGGGAACAACCAAAGTTTTCCTGTTTTTCACAAAAGGAGTAAAAAACGATAATGCTGATTGCTATACGTACATGTAGAACAAAGTTAAAAGTAAAAGATTGACAAGTTTCGACGCCACTTGTTTTGGATCACCGCAGATGCAGACAATCGTGTTTCCAGTCATATAAACAAGAAGCGGAGCACTACAAATGGACTACAAATGGAGACTTATCCATGCAATTCCGTTATTTTTCAAGCTGCTTCGCCTTTGTTTCGAGTTAAAAAAACCGTTTTTCTATTACATATTTACTCGACGCTACCTAACGTGTATTTTATCACCGACTAAAATCATTCATTCATTTCATTTTCATGGTTTTTATGTTAAACTACGTGCGATGGAAAATGATGAAAAATCTGTCAACACGGGCGGTCAAGGTTCCATGCATGTTTATATGCGTAAAAGAGTAACCAATGGACAATAGACACACGGTACATAGAGGAAATAAATACTTGCACTGTAAATACAAAGAATATGAGCTTCAATTCCAAACAGTTTCTCGACCTTCACCTTTAGACTTGGAATCCTTCGTTTAGCCTTTACGTAAACAAAGGAGCCTTCAATGTACAGACTTTATATCGCTTTGTATGATACATAGATACAAGTGCAGAGTGTGCAACTCAACAAAACAAATTTTCGTCAGCTAATTTTTTGTCTTTATTTTAATTTAGAAAATGGCCGAACAAGAACAGAATACGGGCTCGCCTAAAACAAAATTGAGCGAGGACGCACTTCATAAAAATTCAGGTGCTGGCGACATGTTTGTATTTGTTCGGAAACGGGGCAGCTCGAGACACTTGATAAAATACCGCCTGAAACCTGATCACGATCAACGTGAGTGTTACGGGAAGCACTGGAATGTGGAACGAGTTAAGAGGCTTGCTATAATACAGGGCGTTTTGAACCTACTGCTGTACTTTGGATCGGTTAGCATTTTTTCATGTTATATTCTAACTCTTTTCCTAAATTTCCCGTGAAACATTTTTTCTAACTAATATGTATGTACAATGTATGCATATACATAGATGGTAACCAGTGGAAGGGCCTATTGGGATTTTGAGCAATTAGAATACACTGGTTTTGGAGTTTGGGCATCTATACACTGCGTCCTGGGAACGGTGATTCTGGTGCAAACGTTTGAGAAGGCCACCTACGCAAAGTAAGCACGGTAGCAGTTTTCTATTCACGACAGTATGTAGAATACAATGTCACATTTTGTCTTTTGAAAGGACTGAAAACGTCAATAGTTGTTGTACAATTTTAGGTCATTTTTATGTACGTTGGTGGTTAAAACGGGGCTAATTTTTTTGCAGACTCCATTTGACCATGGGTTTTGAGATAGTATCCTCCATTGCATGGCTGGCTCTGGTCGTTGCTGTGATTTGCATCGCCATCCCAAGTCGAATGATACATAGAGGCAGATATTTAAGTTTTAGGGGCTCCCCTGCATACGGAGGTTTTTTCATAAAAGCTCATTTTAATTTCAACTCTTGATAAATACAACTAACTTTTACTTCGAAGTAAAATAATTTTTTTTTGTTTTTTTGGGTAATTTTAAAAGACGTCTCGCCTTTCGAAACCACGGCTTTGGTTTTGGTTGTAATCATGGCTCTGGTCGGAGCGGCTCAGTTTGGCATCTCCTTTTACCTGGCGTTCAGCTCGGGCCGGGCAATATATCAAGGACCCGTAAAGGTACATGTAGGCAATCAATTTACCGTAAAATCAATTAAATTTTTGAAACTGTTGCTTTGAAATTTAGTGTTTTAAGAGCACTTTTAACTTCATACGATTAATTTTGTACATTTTAAATGCGTTTTATATAAATAACAAACAGCTGGAGGGGAAACTGTATGCTCTTAGACTCGTCCAAGATGATGATGAAGACCTCAATGATGATGAACTTGCTGAAAAACAAAAAGATGGCAAGGTCACAAGTCAAGATGAGTTGGCTTCTGCATGCGAAGAGCAGTCTAAAGTTTAAGGTTTGACTTTTCATGTACCAGCACGGCATTGAAGAATGCGGGTAGTGCAAACATTTTTTTTAATGTGGTACACATGATCAAATTTTTTTAATTGCCGTTTTATGCTGCACCGTGTGACGATTTTCAATAATGAAACTGTCCACTTCTACATACTTGTCGAATTTTTTCAACTGTACCTTAAAATGCGCCTGAAATTCACAAGTACCAATCCAGAAAAATTATTGACCTTTTTAACCTCGTTCAGTTACATAGTTAACTTGCACTGATTCCAATTTAGAAATTGTTCAAAAATTCAAATTATGAATGTAATAAAATCAAATCACAAAATGTCGAATGTAATAAAAATCCTGACTTCAATTTTTTTGAAAATTTAAAAAAATGAAATGAAGTATAAATGAAATCAGACCAAAAGTGCGTCCTCCACAAAAATGAACGTTGCGTCGTTGAAGTTACCAAAATCAAAGGAATCCGACGCCGTTCCTCCTTTTTACCTCCGTATAAAAAATACGAGCCTAGCTTAATTTCAAAATTTTGATTTTGTGTGCGTCAATATTATAACATGGAATTGTGAGCATAAACTCCGGGTAGGTTCTAGCAACAAGTGTGGTTACTGCCGCCAATGCTTTAGACATTGTACGAACATTGTCTACGCATTTAAGGGCAAACGGCGTCCAACTGCCCTGAAAGGTTCAATCATGTTTTGACAAAAGGACCAAGGACTCAAACCTTTAAAAATGTAGAAGCTGTCCCTTTGCCTACATTTGAGCGCACAATACCCGGATGGAATAATGTTACCCAGATTTTAATTACTTTCCGCTTTTTCCTAGTCAATATTGTTTTATAAATGACGAGATGGGTAAAGTTGTGGGTATAATTGGAGTGTTTGAAAATTGGCACTAGCCAAAGAAATGGCGAAAGTGGTGGGGCTGCAGGAACGCAATTTATCCTTGAATTCAGCAATAAAATTCAATTTCCAGAAAGTACGTGTACAAAAGAAAAATTCAATGGTCCTGATTTTTGTGATTCTAGCCTTTGTTGTTTACACCAGGCAGACCGTGATTCCACATAAGCCATTTAAAAAATTGGCATAGGTTCTCTATACGTGTATGCAATGCAAGAATGGGAATCAGTGGCCGGAGGTAATATTCCAATGTCCATTAGAGTGACGTTGTAAAGGAGATCTTGTTTTTCTATTGTCGTCAATTAATAAGGACGTTGTATTTTGTTATGTTGCGACTTGGTGGAAAAAGTCTTTAACAAGTTTGAGTATGTTTCAATGTTGTACAATTGGGGGGATTTGGCCCAGCCGGGTAAATAAAGATGCCGTTTTTGTGGTGGCAGCTGTTTCTTGAGGAGCGAAGGGACCTTAATTCTGAAATGTTTGAAAAGTATACCAGGTTTGTTTACTTTTTATGGGGTGCAATTTTTAAATAGAATTTAGAAGGTAGTAGGTTGATATTAAAGGTTGAAGCCAATATGAGCCAAGCTACGATATTCTCGCTCCTTTTATACTGCTTACAAACCCAAAACAACAGTAGGAACAATGGTGTCGACTATTGTTTGTTTGTTAATTTAATTACTTTTAATGAGTTTTCATTCACCATAGGCAAAACAAGCAATGCATGAGCCAAAGTTGAAATCAAAGGACAAAAGAAGCATTAAGTCATTGTAAAGGCTAATTAAGCTAGCATTTATTATATGGAGTGAACATTGTCAGCAGTTGAAATGTAAGTAAGAAATTTTTATATTGGCTTATGAATTTAAGCATGAACCTAATGTTAAAAAATGTTGTTTCAACAATAGGAAATAAAATTTCAGCGGCTGTTACAAATTTTTATCTAACAGCCTAAGCCAAAAACGGAAGAATTTTAAATTCAACTGACAAATTGATGATAAATTAATACAACAATACTACTGTTAAATATTAAGATTTAGATGCGGTGTTTCAACAAATTATTCTGTAACCGGCGTCAAAGTCTTTGCTCAATGCCTTTTGCCTTTCACAATGTTCTTCTCCTCCTGGCTTCGCAACATGAACACGTTTTACAGTGTTTTACTTCTTGAATATTAAACCAGGTACTTTTAAATGACTTTTGTTTTTTGTCGGCATCTCGGTCATCTTCTGTGATAAGTTCCAGAGTGTACAGTTTTCCTTCCAACTTTTTAAGGTTTCAAAGCCAAAAAAATTACAAATTACAGCAAAAATATCATTAAATGACGATAATTTTCATGTTATCTCGATGTACAATTCCTACCGCTTAAAAATCAAAAAACATTTTTGTAAAAATCGTACCGTCGATCGCCCTTGACATATCGTTTGGGCCGAACACAGAGCCAAGGTTAAGGACAGGAAGAGATGGACCAGTCCAACCACAGCCAAGATTGCCATCAAAATCAAGTACGGAAGGAAGGTAACAAACAGGTTGGTTCTCAAGATCCGTTCTAAAAGATTCATTGTTTTACCTGTAAATCGTTTTTTGAACGGTTAACCGGTAGCTTCATAGGAAGAATTACATAGTGATTGACAATTTACATTAGAAACTCACCGCAAGTACTAGTATTGATAAATGCAATAGGCAGAATGGATAGCCATCCAGCACTGGCTACTACCTCAAGTCCCATGGCGAAATGTAGCCTACAAAAATTGCAACCTTATTTTACTCTAATAACTACAAAATTTTCAAGGCTAATAACAATTTGTTACAACCATCATTAAACGGTGATAGATATTTACATTTGAAAAAAACTCTAACTTTAAGTAAGTCAAGGTTTTACAAGCCATCAGCAAAATTCCAGCGCCCATCGCCGAAAAAAGAGGTACCCAAGCAAATGTGATGCTAAAGTATTTGGTTGAAGTTTGCCATGGGAACGTCAAAGCCAGTACCAGCTATGAGTAAGTATGAATTTTACATACATATTGGTAATCATAGAGAAAGGTAAAAAAAAGACAAATATTATACAATTGACATGCACGCATAAAGTTAAAGTTAGACATCAGATAATCTCAAAGAAATTCTACGTTTTGATTCAAATCATCAGTATACAAGACAAGAAAAATTGCTAACCAATACGAGGAAAATAATTGAGCCAGAAATTCCCTGAATGATTGCCAGCAGCTTAACTTTTTCAGCTTTCCAGTGTCTTTGATATCGTTGAGTTTCACTGTAGACAAGCTCCAGGTGACACTTTTTCAATAATTTTGAGTCATTTCCCTCTTGCAAAAAGGCATTAATTATCTTGCGGCCATATTCTGAATCCTGATAAGCAGACACTTCCATCGTTGCGTTTTTCAACGTTGGTTCTATCAGTATTTGTAAAATCATAGATAAGCTTAAACTTTAGGTCGGGGGTTTTACTGCGATCAAAAGCGTGTTTTTTTCTAAAAGAGGAAACAAAGTACGGCTCTGTGTGTGTGTGAAACACAAACAATAAGTTTACTTTGAGATAACGTACTTATGAAAACTGGAGTGAGATCAACAGAGTTCGTGTCCTTACTAAAAGGTGAAGGGTAAAAGAAATATTTATGGTTCATTTTTCCCGTGTCAAGTTCATTATGTAGGTACATAAATAGATATACATAACAGAGTGGTCTATCATATGCTAACAATTGCTAAGACTGCAGTCGTTGTGTCATTACATTAGATAAGCATGATAACATGGTAACATGGTACGCTTCTATATGTATCTACCAAAGAAACGAGACAAAGAAAAAAATGCATTCCAAGTCGAAGTGCACATTTTGTGCGGCTGTTTCTGCAAACGGCGTTGAAGTTTGGAAAAATTTTGAGACTTAATGGGAAGAGAAAAAACTATGGATTGGATATTACATCGTGTAAAAATGCACTAAATTCTCCGAAATTTATTGAAATCTCATGAGCTGACTAAACCATGAAACTTTTCTAAATGTTACACGTATCATAATTTAACTGGTATAGAAGAACAAAAAAAGTTGAAACTTCAACAACGCTTTTAGCTAGCTGTTTTGAAGCTTTTTAGTAGTAACTTAAAACTGTACATTTTTCCCACAGAGAGGCAATCCATGCCAACCTGGAGCATTCGTCTTACAACGTTCTCCTTCTATTGGCTTCACAACTTGTGTATGTTAAATTTGCTTCTTGGATGTTACACTGGGTACTTTTGCAACACTTTTCTTCCTTGTCTATGGCTCCGTCATTTTCTCCAATTGGTTCCAGAGTGTACAGTTGTCCTTCCAACTTTTTACGGTTTCAGAGCACAAGAAAATTAAGTCGTTACATTTTTGTCAATTTTTGTACATACACGTACATAAATGCAATAGGCGTCAAAATATTCAATATTCAAACATTTAGTACATTCATACCGTTGATCGCCCTTGACTCATGGCTCGGCCCGAGTATAGAACCATGGTGAAGGACAGGACGAGCTGGACCAGTCCAACAATCAATATGATTGCAGTCAAAATAAAATACGGGAGGACGACTCGAAACGGAGTGGACTTGTAAACACGGTCTGAAAACATTTTTATTGTGTTATATTAGCTGGATTTCCTTAGAACAAAATCTTGTCAAAAAAGTCTCATAAAATTTTGACTTGATTTTAGTCAAAAGCCTTATCAATTTTGATTAAATTTTGATGATATTTCATCAAAATCTCATCAAATTTTCACTAGATTTGATAGGATTTGTATCCAAGGTTTGCAAATTGTTTTAGCATTTCCAGTGGTTAAATTGAAGGATTTAAGGGTTGACATTTTATCACTTACGGTACCAACACGAGTCAACGTGGCAACAGTAGCAGACCATTGCGTAGTTCCAATTCGTGAGAAATGGGAAAAATGCGATAAGAACCAGCGTTAACCATCCAACGCAGGCCACTGTCCCCAGAGCCATGACCGAATGGAGCCTAAAACATTTCATTTAACTTTAGTTACCACAAATTAGCAAAGGGTAAAAAATTGTTTTATTCATGAAACAAGTGCTCGATGAGGGTTTGGAAATGTCTTGAGAAACTACTTCGAGTTTAGTCACAACCATTTTAGCATAAAACCGCCATGTGACCTCAAAATCAATAAAATCGATAATTTTTGACCTAAATCAATTAAATCGATAATTTTCGACCAAAATAATAAAATTGATATTCGTTATCTGCACATGCGAATTGATTAAAAACACTAGACATCGATCTTTCAAAAACTAGCTGTTAATTGTAATACTAAGGGAGTTTAGAAAGTTGCTCTCTAAACCAGGAAAATGCTGAAAGTGCCCTGCGCGCAAGTTTGCGCGCAGCGCGTGCTTGTTGATACCATACTTACTTTGCATAGGTCAAATTCCAACAAGGCAACAGAATAATCAGAGTTACCGCAATCGAAAATGGCGGTACCCAGAGTGTGATCGCGGACCATTGGCTTTGAGTTCCCATTGGGGATGTAGTGGCCAGCACCAGCTGTGTTGGTCACCCAAAGCGAAAAAACAGAAGAAAACAAGAATAAAGAAGTTGACATTAATCATTAAAGTTAAAAACATCCGTTAATCGGTAAGGAGCTCACCAATTTCAATATTAGTACACAAGAAAAGAAAAATGACTGACCAACGCGATGAACACAAATAGGCTCAGAGCGCACTCTATTATAGCCAGACGTCTAATTTTTTCTACTCGCCAGTGTCTCTGATACAGTTGAGTTTCACTGTGAACAAGTTTGAGGCAACACTTTCTCAGTAGTATTGAGCCGCCTCCTTTTTGAATAAGGGCAGAGATCGCTTCATGATCATCTCCCGCATGATTTGTACGAAATAGTTCCATCATTGCAATTTTACAACAGTTGGTTCAATTCTGGCTATTTAGTTTTTTCCAAAATTAATGTCAAATAATTTATTGATCAATAAGTTTAGTTGAGGAATGTAAACAATTGATTGATAAAAACGGGCAAGATACATTTAGGTGAATGAATGCAGTTTTTAGAACGATTGGTCTCAATTAGCTGCTAGAAAAGGTCAAGGTTTTACTGCAACGAGAGCTGTTTGTTTACTCCTACAAGGGAAAAGAAACGACTGATGTGTGTAGTGCTAACATAAAGGCAGGAACTTATTGTGGTAAAGGGGCAAACAAGTTCATGGTCTAAACTCAAAGGTAAAGGCTACGAAAATATTTGGGGTTCCGTTTCCCTTAACCATAAAGATGCACAGAAAAACGTTTATCAGTAGACAACTTTTGCTATGACTGCTGTCGATGAGTCATTCGAAATTACCATGTACTTACATTTCTATTTACTCAAAACAGGAAAAAAGGCACATTCGTTCTCGATTTGGGAGTATTCGACGCCGTTTGCATAAAAAAGCGTCAAAAACGTCGCCTCCTAATTTAAAATAAGTGTATTCTCTTCAAATTAGAGGATGAAAGATGCTCAAATGAAATAGTTGATGCTAACTATGGTAACCAGGCATTCAAAGTTTGGTGGACTTCAACGCCGCTTGCACAATAGTAATCGAAAAATGTGGGCATTGTTTATGTAGCGAGTTCTTTATTAACCACTAACCGATAATTTCGGTCTGATATGCTACATTTCGTCAAGATTTGTGCAACGCAAAGCTACACAAAAGCCTGAAATACGGTAAATATTTGGATCAGGCGAAAAATAAATAATGGTGCCCTCTTATTGAATTCAGAATGTTATTTCTGTAAAACACTGTACATGAAAATGAAATCAATAGAAAAAAGTCAGCTTGTCTCAACTGGACGAAACTACATTTTAGAAAATTGTATATTGCAGCATGACTTATGTTTTATTGGTAAAAACTGAAGATTGTACAACAAAGCAATAAATTAAAATTTTATTGTTTATGGCTCTAACACAGTTTTCTTCAAGGCAAACAGCCGGTCGCAAGTCTAAAAATGACGACGTTAGAGAGCTTTTGCAGGGAAAGAGCAATTTAACTTGACCCGTGAACTTTTCTCATAGCTTCATTCTCCTTGAGCTGGCTCGGCGGTTTTAGCATCATCATAATCTCCGATGATTTCTAGACTGTACCACTTTCCTTCCAGCTTTTCATGGTTAAAAAAAATCAAAGCAATAAAGTACTTCAATTTACATTCCCTTCAATTTTCGACAGCACGGATATGTATTTTTGAAAATTATTGATGAAAATAGTCGTGCAAGTCGTACCTTTGAACGTCCTTTACACATAGCTTGGCCCGAAGAGAATGCCAAATAGACGGAAAGAACGAGCTGTACAAGCCCAATCACAGTAGCGACTGATGTCAGAATCAAGTAGATTATACTCCATTCCATCTCCATGGTCCCTACAATTGAAAATATTAAATAATTATCCCGTTTTCTTTAATTATAATTACAGAAAACGGGATAATTTATGCATGTAATTACTCCATTTTGGGATCCCTTCAACAAATCCACTTATGACCAGAGTTAGCCATCCAACACTGCCCGCTGTCTCGAGCACCGTGGCCCAATGAAGCCTGTGAAAATATTCATTATTGATTTAGCCAAAATTTTGCATCGGCATTTTTGTACCATGGAACAATTAGGATTCTTTTTTGCCATTAAAAAGTAAAAGATGTTGTGTTACTTTGCATAGGTCAAATCTCTACAAGCTAGCAGAATGGATGCAGTGCCCATTACGGAAAAAAGAGGTGCCCAAAATCCAACGTAAGATTCTTCCAACGCAATGTAATAACCAGGTGCCCAAATCCAGGCCAGCTTTGTTCGTCATTAATGCATACGAATAAGACATTTTTTATATTGATCAAACATTTGAGGCATTATGTTTATTACAAATTTGAATAATGAGATATTTTTCAAAGTGAAATGGCTAACCGTTGCGATGAAAACAGGCAGACACAAAATTCCCTGTAATTTTGCAAGCTTCCCAACTTTTTCAACGTTAAAGTGTTTTCGATGGGCAAGATCCACTTTGCGGGCCAATTCCATGCGATAGTCTCGTAATTTCTTTGAATTGTCTCCTTGTTGAGCAACGGAGCTCTCATCTTGTCCTGAAGGATGGATACGAGCGGATTTGAAGCTAAAGACTTTTCTAAGTTGGTCCATGTCATGAGTTATTTCGGTGCCAAATTAAAACTTTTAAGTATAAACAACGGTAAAAAACCGAAATTTCTTCTTCTCATTCAGTTATTATAGAATTAAATGCACGCTGTGAAAAATTTGTTGAAAGGAAGGTTTATTAATGAGTTATGTGACTGTGCTAGGGTTTCTGGAAAATAAAGAGAATAACTGCTTTTTGTATTTTTCAAAGTAAAGTCTATGTTTACATTGTGCATTGAAGGGATATTCTGTTTAAATATGTACTAGACAAAGAAGTTTGTACAACCAAAACCTGAAGGTGAAGGTTAAGAAGATGTTTGTAGCTCCTTTATCTATCCTTGCTGTAATAACAACAGCAACTATGTACTATGTATCGAGGAAAATGAAGGACTACAGTGCCTTGCAGGGAAAGCATCATTGAAAACCGGCATACAAAATAAAATTGAAACGGTTGAAGAATTAAAAGCATGACACCAGAAATGCTGAGCTCTGAAATGCGACCTTTAAAAATTCTTCCCGGTCGTTTTCGGGACAGTAAAATTCTGAAAAAAATCACAGAGCTCCTTGAGGTTAGAAGGACCTCAGAAAAAAATTGGGAGGTCCCAGCTCCTCCCACAAAAATGCATTTCAGACGCTTTTCTACAATGATCTCTGAAATGCTCGACACATGTCTGAAATGCATACTTGTGGGAGGAGCTGGGACCTCCCAATTTTTTTCTGA
>JAQIVE010006380.1:0-11601 GCA_034698285.1 Sminthurinus bimaculatus | reverse complement strand
TTCAAGGGTCAAAAAAGTTCAAATTGTAGAATTTTTGCGGGCTCTCAACGGCGTGTTTATAAAGTTAGATCTGGTTTCAAAGTCGAGGGAACACCTGAAAATGTTTACTTGTTAGGCATAATTTAAGTGATTCATGTATACATTATACATGCAACATGCACGATGATGTCAAAAAGTATAGTGAAAGCAAAATCGTTCCTGTTTAATTACAGGAGGCTTGTTCATGAATGCTTCCCAGGAACAACCACTCCCAAGATTCGATGTCTGGAACTATTTTGTATTCACCTGGGACTAATCACGTCATCCTGTGTACTGGAACACTCAAAAAGACTAGCTTGTACAATACACGAGGTTACAGGACTAAATACGCCCATAGACATTTTGTAACATGGTTTTTGAAGGCAATTGGAGGTTCTCATCTTACAACGATGTCTACATAACATCATTTGGGGCCCCTTAAAGTAAAGTTTTTAGGTTTCGTACAACTTGATCTCTTTTTCTCTTGCCTCTATAATCTAAGTAGGTATGCTTCGTTTCACAAGTAGGTATGTGATATGCATCGTAAATCACTTACACTTATACATAAGTGCAGAAAAGGTAAGCATTAGGTGCCATGCAGTATGTCCAAGTTTTTTATCGTCGTATAATAATAAATTAAATGAGTTTACATTTTTATTAATTTGTATACAAAGTACATCATGTGATGAAAAAAGTGTTTATTAAGAATTCGAAAATAAAATAAAATTTTATACGCTTGATTATTTAATAAAGTTGTTCTATAAAAATTATTTCATATAAAGTATAAATCATAACAGGTAGGTTCCTGCTCACAATAATGCTCCGTCATATATTGCGCAATACAACGACTAACGACTATTGATACAATGTATAACATTTATTCTCTTTATGTTCACGCTCAAAAGCCAAAATAGAACTAAAAACAAATATGATTTTAAACCATATTATTATCGAAGACAGTCACACCGTTATGATAAGCAGCAATAGATAGATAATGGAAATAAAGTAAACATAATATTAGTTTAATCAGTTTTTTATATTATTAAATTACAAATGACATATTCAATAATAAATTGGTGAGAAATGAGAAAAAGTACATTAATAATTAAACCACATACATTAGTCACTATGGTAATTTGTACGGGAGTTGAACCTTTCTTCATTGGGATGAATTTGACGTTAAAGTTAAACATTTTGTTCCCGACTGCATAATTCAAGGCAAATGGTTCCAATTAATCGGAGTTTTCTTGTTTTTCATCAAAAGCTCATTACACCGCGAAAAGTGCTTGCATCCGAAAAATCCTCGGTGGGCAGATAGAGGTGATGGATGAGGTCCCATAAGTAAATGGTGCTTATTCTTAAAGTAAATAAAAGCGATAAACATAAAAACTTTGCTCTTTTTAAATAATGAGTTATTCACAATTAGTAATTAGAAATTAGAATAGACTTGAATCACTAACATTGACAATGCATTATACATTGCCTGTGTACGTACCTTATTAACGAAAGCAGCCTTTTTCTGGGCGTAAGAACCCCAAAGTAGAAAAACTACCTGCAATGTTTTTAGAACGAAAATAGTATACAGTACCATAAACCATGGAAATTATCAGCTATACCCTAGTATGATTTAGCATGGGTATAGTGCACTTTTTAGTTTTACAAATTTCGGCAGTCACAAAGAAAGTTTCCAGGGAAAGCAAATTAAATTTTGACCTATGTATTGACTCGCTGCTGTAGACAATAATACGATGTATGTTAAAAAACAACAAATGGCTTACGGAATCAAGATTGTTTGAAATCCATGAAATCACAGCGTCAGTAAGCCTCTCCCACCCTTGATCTTTGTGAGAGTTTGGTTTATTTCTCTCAACGGTTAAAACAGCGTTAAGTAAGAGAACACCTAAAATCATAAAGATTGGTAATTTAGACTCGTAATCAAAATGTTCTTATTCCTTATATAAACAAAAAGCTACTACTGAGTATGTACACACTAGAAGTTCTCTTTTATCTTGAAAAGAAAAAAAAAGTTTGACCTTGTTCACACCATCCAGACAAGCAGCCATGCTTCGGAATTTCAAACCCTGGAATATCATTTGCTAGTTCTTTGTACATATTCACCTATAATTAATAATAAATAGTAACAGTTTACGATTTACGACTCCCGACTTTTATGTTAAAATCAATCATTCATGCTTACTTGACTATATTATTATACTGTGACAAAAATGCATCATCATGCATAATCTGTTATTCATACTTTTTGTAAGCAAAAAGCAATACAAGAGTCAAGCAATAACTGCACAGTACTTCTCGAAACTTACGAGACTTGGTGGAGGTGGTACACCTTTCTTTACACTGAAACACAGTCCATGTGCTTGGTTAGGTTGGTGATAAGGATCTTGTCCTAGGATCACAACTTTGATATTCTGAATGGAACCTTGTTTAGCCCATTCCCTGTATTGTATGAAATAAAACTTTATTTCTAAACTGTATCATAAAAAAATTAAAAACATAGTAATAAAATTGTGGTTTTAATTCGTGTAATATAATTCACGATTCACGCTGTCTCATTCTTCACGTTCTCAAAATTGGATTTTCAAATTAAAAAAAATTAAGTCGTAAGTATAGAGAATTTTTATTTAATAGTGGCCATAATTTTCCAACGGATAATGACAGATAAGGAAAATCTTATGGCACCAGTCTTCATACTACTTGTAAGTAATGCGGGTTCAAAAACCCGCATTTTGGATGGTTTTGTAATTTTCTTTGGAGTACAAAAAGTCGTCCAGAATTCAGTTTCTACCACACCCGTTGGAAAAAAAAAAACTCGAAAAAGTTGAGAAATACGGAAATTATGCAAATGCGTATTTTGCTTTCCTGTCCCTACTTTGTTCGGGGACATGAAAGTAGTTAGGAAGAATAAGACACACATAATAATATGTAACATACCAAACATTATCCAGAGGGGGAAAAATTGTAGCTTTTCCCCTTTCACTCACAACAAAGTTACTTAGCTGTAAAAATCAAATATGATTGAGATTTGAAATGGTGATAACATGGAAAATATACAGAAAAAGATTTGAATCTGAACCAAGATAAACCTTAGTAAAATAGTCTTTCTTGAATTCCTGTTCCAGAGCCTTGAACCAACTTCTTTCCTATATATAAAGTTGTAATACAGAAAATTTTATGAGTATTATTTTCAGAAATAGTTTAAGTTTAACTATTTTAAATTGTATATTTTTAGGAAGTAAACAGTAAGATCAAATCATATTATAATAAGTTGAATTTTTAAAAAATAAATTTTTCACTAGCCATTTTTGGATCAATTATTTGGAGCAATTTGGAAGCTCGAATCAGTCTTGCATCAAGCTATTTATTCAGAAGAAACAATAAAGGAATTTTTATTAGACAAAATATACTTTTTAATTTAGAATGTACACGTTAACAATGACATTGTCTGCATATTATATACTCATAATAAAAAAGTCCTTTGATGATATGATAAAAAGCTCACAGCCTTCTCTTCCATTCTTTGCTTTTCCATCGGAGTCATTGATGAGGGAGAGCTTAAATGTTCTTTATTCTTTGTTTCAATTTCATTTTCGGCATTTCCCTCAGCATCAGTAACCTTTGTAAGCATGTCATCTAATTTAATTCGTTTGATTTTATTTGAATTCTTCTCCGCATCTTCCAAATCATCCTAAACAACAACATTCAAAACTCAAAACAATAATAATATTATACGAAAATATGTTGTACAAAGCAAGTGTAAAGTAGGTGCATGTATTACCTAACATATTTATTTACTTAGTATATAATGTACCTTGTTAGTAGTAGAGCTTTGAGTTTTTGGAGATACGACCGAATTTTGAGAAGCCGGTGACTTGCTAAAGAAAGAAGTCAAGGTGAGTTGCTTGCCAGCTCCAGCACCTTTAGGTGTTGTAATTTTACGCATTGTAAACCGATTTCCTTAATGAAGTAACTTAACAACAACTAAACAACTAATAATATAATATATTGAACGAACAAAACATTTATTTAATGCCTTGTCTACCACAGTTTGCTAATTTCCCTGTCAAATGATGCTTCAGTACTTTTATGACACGTCAAAATTACTTTAACTGAGGTTGGAATAATCTCGGATAACGGATATTCCATCGGAGCACGATGCACAGTGTACAGTGTAAGTATGTAGTACCAGAAAAACAGCTCAAAAAAATACAAAAAAATAAACTGAATGCTGAATGCACCACTGTATAATGAATGCATAAAAGTAAACAGCATGCAAGTTAATACCTCTGGTGCATGTATACCGTATAAGCTCCTTTAGTAGTACTGTATCACTAAGTCAATTTTTCGTCATAGAGTATATGTACATGCAATACAATCAAACGGGAAAATCTATGGCATGTACTACTACATGAAGCTGTACTACTAAATGAGCTTATACGGTACATGCGTTTAAATAAAAAGGATGCCTACACAAAATTAAGGGCAATAAGAGAAAGTAAACAAGTCTCTACTTTTAAGAACATTTAGATTACTTTGCCACACGAGCATTATAGACTAATAGTTAATAGTCTATACTATAATCTATAATGCTCGTGTACTTTACCAATTACATGTATTGGGTATTGATAAAAGTAATTGGTAATCTAGTGAAGAACTAATTATTAAATATTACCATGATGCATGATGTATCTAGTATGTACTGTAAGTTACATAATACATATTATGTGGTTTAAGTACTTGAGTGGTGTAAGTAATACAAAATAAGTAATAGTCTATAGTCTATAGTATAAGACTCGGCTATTCGACTAGTCAACTCAGCTTTTGACTCACATTTTTTAAATATTTACTCACCCGTGTACTTTTTATGTATAATGTGTATATTTTATGATAATATCAAATATTGTCCAGTATGAAGTTACTAAATATTCATTGGGTAATTCAAACTTGTATAAAATTTAACAGCGTAAATTAATTACAGATAAAAACTATGAATGGAATACTCAGGTTTTAAGTAAACAAATCTGAGCTTTGTTGCATGAAATAACCCACAGCTTACTCATGCTTTTCGACGATCGTTATCGTCTAAAATAAATGATTATTATTTGATAAAAACGTTTGTTGGAACAATTTTGTGATGAATTTAAAATTTTATCTCATAATAAAATGTGGCATGATATTTTCTTTTTGGTAAAGACAATTTGTTTTAATAATTATTACAAAAAAAATTGCATACATACTTAGTTACTTTTACGTGGTACATAACTCGCTTTAATGAAGAGATACAAGACGTACTTGAGATAAGTAATAATATGCTATAATAATATTTATTTATTTAAAATATAGTAGCAATATTATAGTCTAATAATAAATGAACAATATGAAGAATAAAGTAGCATTAGCATATAGGATTTTACAAAAAAAAAAGTGAAGACCATTCATCTACGAAATCGAATAATAGTAATAAAAATGAAAGTTAAACCACAAAAGTAATACGTGATAGTAATAATATTCATAATTTGATACGTCCATCAATATAATAAATACATTGAATAATATAATATATTATATTGTTGCTGTTTTCTGCACATTATACAAGTCTCTAATAATTATTATAGTTATAACATTACTTGATTATACTATCAGTTTAAATCAGATAACTGTCAATTCAAGAAAGTGATTGTGTGTCTGTATGTTTATTTACCTTAAAAAATTCTAGCTCAACAAAATACACAGCAAAAACAGTGGCTTGATAACAGTAGTGTTATTTGAATGAGAGTTACTTTTACATGTATCATTGTAGCATGTATTCCACGAAAACCACATGGAGTCAAAGGATTCAAGCAGCTGCAGACTCATCATCTATGAAAAAAAAAATAGCCATGAAAGAAAATAAATAATTAAATAAATAGCTATAAAATATAAACAATATAATGCTCAACGATTATAATAACATGGGAAAATATAACCAATTCTATTCGTGAGTCATTATTTCCGATTTTCGAACTTTTACATGCTTCGTCGCATGGGAATCAAATGTAGACTCCCGAACGCATTAAAAAGTTAGCAAAATATGTTAGTAGATATAGCTGACAAAACAAGTGAAGAGCTGAAAATCATATCAGGCTCTCCACGTTGTTAAAGCAACGTGGAGAGCCTGATATGATTTTCAGCTCTTCAAGTGCATTAATTGTTACTAGTGTTTTAGATCTTACCACCTTGGGCATTGTTTGTATGCCAGGTGAGTCGTTCTTCATAGAATGAAATAACGACTTGGGGGCATTTAACATTAGCTTGACGAGCGGGTACCAAGTCAGCTTCATCTGTATCTTTCCATTTCATTAAAAACATCAGCTCGCCAGACGAATCTGTTGCTCCAATAATTTTGTCAGCCGTTAGACCACGGTCAAATCCGGAAAGGTCGGCTCTTGGAGGATCCTAATTTAAACGCACCATTAAATAAACAAATATGAAATATTAATGATTTATTACTTTACTTTCATTAGATGGAAGTGAATTTAAAACAATAAAAATGATTCTATACAACCATAAAGATTTTTTTAAACAGGCGGTATAATAATGATATGAATGTATTAAATATAAATTATATTATAACATACCTTAGAAGGAGCAGTTTTAGCTTTCTTAGTCTTGTTTTCTTTTTTGTCGTCCACTGCTTTAGATTTTAAAGAGTCGTCAGCTATACGCTTTTTTGCCTGCTTTTCCTGGTTTTTTCGATCCTGTTCTTTCCTCCAATTTCTCTCAAATTCTTCAATCAATTCTGGACATCCAAGATTATCCTCGGGCTACAAATAAAGAAATGTGTACCGTGTAACGCATATAATAAATAATGACAATCCAAACAAGTGAGCAATGTGTACAACAAGTAAGCTTGATATACGGTGTTTTCATAGCAACATCGTATATCTAACCTATTTGTTGCCCCAGACCCCTCAATTGCATGAAGCCTTTTTTTACTATATTATTATTGTATATGTATTTTTTATCTTTATGTTTACCTCCCAAGTGTTATCATCTCTGAAAATTAAATAACGACATCAAATTTAATACAAAGCTTACTTATATACTAAATTCAAAGGAGAAATTTGTCATTATTATTTATCAAAGATTACAATTATTATAATTGTATAAATTCAATGTTTCAAGTGTAGATAGGTAGAAACAGATTTCAGTTTATATAATATTATTATCAAGTATAATATAGAAAAAGTTCTTACTCTGTATATCCTTTCCATTTTAACAGGTATTCTATACAAAGTTTTATAATAATAATAACAATAACATTATAATAATATTAAAAGTATGGAAAGTTTGGGATGACTGGGCGTCTTAAAGGCACTGTAGTGGTTAATATTTAACATACTTACGTATGCAATGAATATAATAATAAACTGCAAAAGTATGTACTTGTGAAGCATACATCCATATTATATATTATTATTTACCTGTTTTTCCCGAAACGATTCGTTTCTCCAGAATTCGTTCAACGATAAACTCTTCGGCACCTTCTTCCTCAGCTCCGCTACCGTCTTCACTTCGTGCTGGGGATCCAGATTTAGATGAATCATCATCCCGCTTTTTGGGCATTCTGAAAAAATACGAAATACACACACAACAATTTATTCTTTTCTTCTATTTAGATACAATATATACTTTTATTATTTTTTATTGTAAGTACTACCAAAACAAAATAGGGATTATATTGATATTAACATGGAAGGGAAGACAAGACTAGATGAATTACTTATGAATTATGGCTTTAATTTCTACTTTTACATACTTAACAAAATACCTTACTATAGCTATCGAACTATGTAAGTAAGTACTTTGAAACAATTCAAATTTTAAAACTTTAACTTTTACAACCTTTTGCCTACTAAATACTGCCTAATTGATCCATGATTAAATAATAATAATATATGTAATTTCAGCAGGTATTTCTAACATGTAAGTAAGTACCGAAGAATTCTACTGCAATTATGAAGCTTCCTAAATATTATGTAAATGAACCCTCACGTTACCTCACGTAAGTACTGCTTCTACAAGTACAATATAAAAGCAAATTATAAAAAAAATAATATTATTAATTGTGTTAGAGTAAACAAAATGATTACCTATAAAAGTACTTTTAAAAATATCAGGAAAAATATTTTTTTGCTTTTGCTTTTCAAAAGAACCGACGACGCTTTTTCTATACTTGCTTATACACACATCTCCTAAAAGTGAGTATGTAAGTAAATACTTACTAGGTAGTTTTTACTTGTGTACACATCATATTATAGGAAATCATGCAACGCTAACCTAAACATGGAGGCCTACCGCCGCTACCGATAAATATTTGAAATGTCAATTTAATTGTGTAAATAATATGAAAATGAGGAATGTATTGACTTACTTGGGTAGCTTTAAAGATGAACTCTTAGTAATGTAATAAATGGAACTTGGACAAAGTCCTTATTGTATAAAAAAATAATATTTTTGATGATAATTTTTATGGGAACCAAGAAGCGCTTTTCAAGAGAAGACTGAGATAGATAGAGCGAAAGAATGATAATAATAATAATATTACTTGTTTGATACTTACTATCATACACACACACACACACACACTATTATTATTATAGTGTTCAGAGAGAGAGAGAGAGAGAGAGAGAAGAGATGCACACAAAGGAAGAATACCTATGTAAGTAATGTATGTACTTACTTCCATAAAAATATTTCTATCCTAGTGCAATACACACACGGCTGGCAAGCATTTTGACCAAGTTAAACTAGACTGTATTTGGAACCACATTTAGATGGCATGAGGAAATTTTATATTATTATGTAGAGAGTAGAGAGAGAAATTCAAAAAAGTGTGAAATGAGAACAAGTTTCTTATAAATATGAGTTCCTTGGATTTTACAAAAGCCATCTGAACGTGGTTCCATGGCCTTATTATTTCGCCAAAATGTATATGTGTGCAAAAGAGCTGTAGTTTTAGTAGCTATTCCCAATTCCCAGTTGTCATTCTATTTACTTACTATTATTATTATTTAAAAATGTTGTACTAACTTACTTTTGTCATCTATACTTTTACATCATTAAAGTACATATTAAATACATACGTATTTAGTCAATCAATGAGAGCTGTTAAGTACACGTTTTAACCCAATGCCAATGGACTTTGGGAAAAAAATTAACAACTTTATTCTAAATTGTACGCAAAAGTATAGTTAAAGTTGCTATTTTAAAACATCATCACACCGTACAAAAAAAATATCAATCATTTTCATTTTACACTTCAAAGTATTTATTATTATTTACACGCACAAAAATAATTATTTTGAAAACAAATACTTTTAATTTGTAATATTAAATATTAAAGATGTACATACTTAACATAAAATAATAGCTGTGCACGTAGCAATGTAGTATGTATACTTTTTTATATTCAATAATATACAGTCCTTCAAGTTCTTTGCGAAATCTGTCTTTACTCTTTACATTTTACGTTTCTCTCTATAGAGTCTAGATTAGTTTTTTCAGTTTAAAAGTTTAACCATTAAGGTTATTATTTATAAACAATTGAACAGTTTACGCTTAAAACTTAAAACTCCAACAAAAGATCAGCCACTTTCTACACTAGATTTTATCATTCATTTTTTGTCCTCCACCATTTGTACAATACAATATTATATAAAAACAAAATAATACTATAATATTAAGTATATTATTATACTTTTATAGTCCTTAAAATACGTCGATTTTAACTTGTGTGTTTGTAAGAAACATATTTTAGTCATTAAAGGTAAACCCTTTCGTAGAATACACGATTCCATGATAAATATATTTGTATGAAGTGTGAATATATAATATATTATAATAATATAATAATATTGTATATTATATATAGTTCTGTAACTATATAATACTTAAAAGTATAAATGACTTGTAAATGACTTACTTAATGTAGTTTGCGAAAGATTTTGTTTTGTGCTTTGTACATAAATACAAATAGTTCAAAAAGCTGACTGAATTGCGAAAATATTTACTTGAACAATAATAATTAGAGAAGAACGAAACTCGAAACTTTTCCTGGAATAAGTATATATATTGACACAAACACGGAGTCATGTAACTTACGCAAGGGTGGAACCCTTATAATATGATTCATTTTTTTACTTAAGTATCTATTTTTTTTTCAATATTATATTTACGACAAGGTTAATGTTGTAGTAAAAGTATATATCCGAGAAAGCTCATAACAACAAAATTGTTTTTATTTTGCTTAGATTGGCCGAAAGTATCCTCAACTTCTGGGTCATCGGATTCATCAAAAATGACTGGAGCTTTGTCGAAAATTGAACCTCCTCAAGATGTACCAGCAAAAAAAGAACTTGTCCTTGCATTCCTTAGAGCCGGTACAATTGGACTTATAACCTTTTACCTTGTGAGATGGGCTCTGAGACATGTAGATCCAACGTATCAACAAAAACAGAAAGCCAAGACCAAAGCAAAAGAACTTATGGGTCGGCTGGGTGTTAAAGATATTGATTTGAATGAGTATGAAGTAATGATTGCTAGTCATCTTGTCGACCCAAATCATTTGAAAGTTTCATGGGATGATGTAGCTGGATTGGACGATGTGATTGAACAGTTAAAGAAAACGGTCATTTATCCAGTTTTAGCACATCAAAAAGTGTCACGAATGTCTAGACTTATTCAACCACCGAAAGGTATAATATTTGGTTACTATAATAATATCATAAAATAATAATATTATAGTATCACTTCATTTTGTTTCACAATTGTTTTTTTTTTCACTCAACCAACTCATGAATTTTTTAAAGCTTGACAAAATTTAATTTTCAACATTTTGTTAAAAATATATATTATGTAGTATACATAAGCAGAGGTGAAGGAATGTGTCATGTTTCAAAGCAATTAATAATAATCATCATTACATTTCAATTTCAAACCAATGTTATCCTTATTACAGGAGTTCTTCTATATGGGCCACCCGGTTGTGGGAAAACATTAATTGCAAAAGGTTAGTTATGGTCTAGTTAAATAATAGCGTACATAATATATTTATCGAATACACAAAGCCTATATTGCCTCTTAAATCTCAGAGAAATGGTGACAAAAGAAAGCCATGGAAAATCTCATTGAAGTCTCCTAACAAGAAAGAAATACATACATCACGGTACATACCTGAACTTTTATTTTATTAGATTTTTTCTATAATGAAGGTGAATGATGGTGAATGGTGAATCCATCCAGCTTGTTTCTTGATGTAAAAAAAAACCGAAATCTATCCATAGTAACGTACTTAGAAATGTACATCATGTTGTCATAGCTAAATTTAAGGAAAACTGGACGGATTGACCTTCATTATAGAAAAAATCTAATGTAAAAATCCAGGAACCATGATTGCCATGTGTAAATTGACATTTCCGTCAAAAAACTATAGTAGTTATTTCCACCATAATTGGTATTAGAAATTATAATATGAAAATCTCAGACCTTGTTATGGGTAGCAATTTTAGCCGCTAATGCGTACAGTAT
>JAQIVE010006379.1:0-11603 GCA_034698285.1 Sminthurinus bimaculatus | reverse complement strand
TTATATTGCATGTACATATACTCTATGACGAAAAATTGACTTAGTGATACAGTACTACTAAAGGAGCTTATACGGTAGATAGAGTTTTGTGAGAGGTCGATAACTTAAAATATTAAAGCACAAAAATACATTTAAAAAATATATACATACATACGTTTTAGTTCTGCAACTGTAACCTGCAATATGTACACTGTAATGGAAACAATTTTGTGAATTTGTTCCATATTTTCAAGGGTAAAAGGATAGTAAAGAGAAGGATAGGGAGCAGCATGGTGATATGGAAGCAAAACTAAAAGTACCATGAAAAGTTCCAATTTGGTAGTCTAATTCCAATTTTGAACTGTTCAAAATGTTTGCCTTCAACCATTGCAAAACAGCTCAACACTATTCCCTGATATCAGATTCAACATCCAACCCAGTTTCACATCTAGTTTCTTCTTTTTTCCTGCTGCTCTGTGGAATGACACAGATTTTTATGGAAATGTTTGTCTATTTCGGAGATCCTTCACTGGTGTTCGACTATGTATTTGTCACTAAAATTCGTAACCTAAAAACTGGGCTGTTCCGGTTTTTAACTCGTGAAGGACCAATAACACAAAGCACAATACAATAGCAATACATAGTAGATTCAGGCAAGATTCGTATATTTTCAGAAAGAATAATAAGATATATGCACTAAGAAAGAGAGCGCGCGAGCGAGAGAAAGTTAACTCGTTTCTTTGTGTGTGTGTGTGTGTGTGTGTGTGTGTGTTCGTCAGTGAGCATTTCCTCTATGAATTTTGATGTCTTCCCCCTTTAGACGATATGATGTATCTTTTGGGAAAAAACTATGAAGGATTTTCCTTTTCACTTAAAAAAGTAGGGGAAAATACAACATTATATTGTGTAGGACTAGACAACTAGTTAAAAATAAATCACCAAGTTTTTTCCATGAATTTTCCCCACTGCTGCCCTTGTTGATGCTACTTGACTTTCTTCTTGCTCTTCTTTTCCTCTTATCTTTTGATCCGTACAGTCTACAGTTACAATCTGCAGCTGATACAAAAAATATAGATACACACAGTTTGACGAGTTCCTTCTTGATAGCTGTACTACATCTGCTCAGCTAAAGAAGCCTGAATCACGTATTTATTTTGTATAGGACGAGTCTATAGTTGTCAAAGTTTCTCCTTGTGGCTATACAGTACCTACACAGCACAGTTATTCACTGTCACTTTCATTATTTCACAACATCTAGTTGGTCAGAAGAAGTCGAAGTCATAGCCGACGCCAAAGACGAAGCCAAGCTCAGCTGTATCGTATCATATCATGTCATCTCACATCATACTCACAAGCTCAAAATACGAAAGTAGCAAGGGAAAGTTAAAGTTGAAGAGTATACACATATCAACTACAGTAAAAACACTCTGAAATGAGTGTACGTACACATAGGAGGATAATGATAATAGTAGCATTAGAGCCAGTTTTCAGCCCAAGGACTCTCTCGTTACTCTCTACTCAACAACTCATGTCTGATGTTGTCTCTGCAATCTGCATCGTGTGCTGCTATTTTCATTTCCATTTCTATGTATTTTCCTGGCTGAGTTTCGTTTTTTTTTCTGTTGTTGTTTCGTCTGTGCCTTGTGCTTGTCTCGCTAATTGTCGCAGTTTTGAGGAATGGCTCAAACATTATCATCATCAGGATGCGTTGCATTGACGCCTTTGTCGTTTTTGTCGTAATACTCAGTGGGCTCAATTTGCGTTGGAATTGCATGTGTTCCCGAGTTGTGTTTCCGTTACTTTCCCAGCTCCCATTCTATCATAGTCGTATGCAGTTGCCTTGTTTTAAGGGTCTAGTGTGATGTTAGTCGGGAGAAATGGAGTCATTACGTTGATTAAGTTAGCTCAAAATCCAGTCTATTTCACTTGTAGCCAAAATGTACACGGTTACAAATTACGAGAGAGCGACTACTACTACTACTGATGTTGTTGTTGTTGTTGCATACAGTAGTTAAGAAATAATTAGGGAAGTTATGCAGTTAAACTATAATACAGGCTAAAATATTGATTTATTTTACTCTTCTTTCAACAATTTCTTGCATCTTTTGAGAAATCGATTTTTCTCGAATATGCAGTTTCTTTGTCATTAATTATGTACCATTGGTTAATTGTCTGGATTTTGAATCACGAGTCTGCACCATTTTTTAAGCCTGATATGAGAAATCAATATGTGGATGATGATCAAGTTGTATACAGACACAGACACATATTGACTGTTACAGGGGCACGTAAATCCCCTTGAGCAAATGCCAAACCTCCACTCTATAGTTGTAATTTTAGGTTTCGAGTTCACAGTATTTTACTGTAGACGGAACCGATACTACGTATGCATGTTAGTCAGTGGGTTAAAAAAGACATGGACAAGAATGAGAATGAAGTTGCCTATTCTTCCAACTCTTCAGCGCTAACTCCAACTCCAACTCAACTTTTCTCTAACTAGAGCACGTCGGAAGTGTGCATGCATGTATTATAAATGGAGCTTTAGAGTAATTTAAATTTCTCTCTTTTTTCTCTTTCTCCCCTCCATTCTTTTCCTTTCTTTATTCCATTGTCCATTATATTTTCACAAAGAGTTTATTTTCCATTCCTCTGTCTTCCCTTTGCCGTCTCAGCTTGTCTCTCTACGTATATTATATTATATGCTCACTATCTCTACTATCAAAAATCGCGATGATGATGATGAATTTCGACTGGAAGTTGCAACTTGCGGTTTTATTTCCTTTTAGCAAGAAAATAAAAATAAAGAAAGAAAGGCAGGAGGAAAAACATTGGACATAATATTTACGAGTCCTTCCCTCCATTAATAATGTACGGTTTTGGCCTCTTCTTCCGTTACCCCGTTTCTTTTTGAGAAAAAGGATAAAAGAAAAGAAGGCAGAAAGAGGGTTTAAAAACTGTGACTAAAACCCAAGCTCAAAAACGGACGTGACATTGCGGATTACTTGTTGTTTATATAAAAACCCACATTCCTGTACTTTACGCGATCATGGTGCATACTTGCATGCATCGCTCAAGTAACTAAAGGATGTAGTATGATGTGTAAACTTGGATCCCTACAAACATTTTTTATCATATTGACTTGCCTTGTCTTGCCTCTCAGCCCGTCTGGGATCTGGAAGCACTCATGGCTCACGAACGATACGTAAACCTTAAAATGATACCAATACAACATACATACACAATAAACAGGGGATTATCTTATCCTATCCATATCTGTATAATAATAAGGTATAAAATAGGCCTGAAGTATGTATATTAATGTGCAAAAAGAATTTTCAAATGGAACAATTTTGATACGTAGCAAGTGGCAAATTGTACAAAACATGAAGCTGACTGACTGACTAACTGATCTATATAATCTTTTCTACAATGTCTGTGAACGCAGTGCGTATATGTGTAACAGGGAAAATAAAGAATGTACAGTGTACAAATACAACTACTGCAAATGAACTGACGGTCCCACAGAGAGCTGATCAACCATCAGCCCAAACTACATATTCAAAACCTAAATTTAAACTGTATGCAATCTCATGTACATGCATGCATAACATACATATTAAACATATGTATATATACAGGCATGAAGGATTTTGTAATGTTTCAAATGTTGCTTTGGCCAGACACCAAAGGATTTCCCTCTGATGTATATATCTATGTGTGTGTGTGTGTGTCAGCCATTTAGTTAACTCCAATATTTCAATCGCATTGCAATTGCGACGAATAATAATATGCATGAAACCCACAGACATTTCATTTTATATTCTTTCCGCATATCTCGTATGCAATATGCATAACATTGCAAAGTACATCTTCCTCGTCTGCTATCTGTACTCTGAACCTTTCTCAAAGTATTTCAAATGTAAAGCATGCGGATTGCGAGTGCATTGAGAATGCAAATACTGGAATTTTTTTTTTCGATAGACTAAATAAGGAAGCTTTCCTCATCGCAATCTCGATTAGACTTCGACTTTTGACGTTGTACTTTACCTATTATTGTATCTACATGCAGCATAATGGTGACGGTAGAGTATAAAAATACAATTTTGTGCATGTAAGTGTGTCTGTATGTAAACATGGAGGAGGTTTGCCAAGTGAATTGGTGTGAAATTGTTTTGAGTTTGTTCCAGCTTCTTTTCCGCATATTATTGACCTTTTAAAAGAACTATGTGCAAACTATTCACGTTCCCCCGATATCGAACCTCCTTAATATAAAGTGGTATGAGTGGAAGGAAAGGGCAATATACAATATACAACATGCAAAGGTTTAAAATGTAGGCTATTTCATCCTATATTTGCCTCCTATACTATATTTCAGTTTCTGACATTTTTAATGACTTGACCTTTAAAATTCTACCAGCAAATTAAAGTTGAGCTCCCTCGCTGTTGTCTTGCTCTTCTTCTTCTTCGTCATCGTCTTGTTTTCTCTTTATCCACCACAAAGCCGGGGCTTGACGTCATTCGTCACAACTTTCTACTTTCTACAATTCACACACTTCTGCATACTTCCTAGTATTTGCAGCTGTATACTTATGTATTCTTCATATATGGAGGCAAAAGGAACAGAGGAAGAAAAAGCGTTACATTTGATATTTGATGCATGTTTCGTTATACCCCGTTATTCATTTTACATCGCCATTATATGTATAAACATAATGAATTCATCCTTCAACCAATACTAAGTATATTTATTATTATATAATACTAACAATTGTAAGCGGATTCGGGAGCGTGTAGCGTGTGTATGTTTGGTCTTTCATCCTTTTCTCCTTTCCGATTTCCTGTTTCGTTTTCGTTGTATGTATGTATGTATAAAAAGGTACATTTTACACGACCATGACTGTTATCTATCTGTCTGCCAAGCTATACTACATTTGTATACAGACATTTAACATAATCCCATTGATTTTGAGGGAAAACACACTCATAATATTATGATACAAAGTACTCAAATCATCATCATAGGTCATAGGTAAACGGTGTTATCATCATACACATACATACATGCAAAACACTATCATCAGCAACTTGGGATTTCTCCTTGTGAACTTTGAATTTCGATTTGGGAAACTGACTAACGTATGAGGATACGACGTAATATAATAATGATAATGATATTTTTCCGTGCTTTGGGATTTCGTTCCAATTTTTTTAAAATCCTTTTTATTTATTTGATTTGATTTCCCCTTGTGTCCATAAATAAATGTCCGCATTTTTGTTGTTTCCAGGTAACTCTACTCGCCGTGATTATGTCCGCGGCTGTTTTCGCAAATGGGAGTGTTATTGCCAATATCTCAAGGTAAATCTAAATCTATATGGTATGGGCATGCCATTTATTATTCATGCGTATGCATACCTGAAAACCTGCTTTCAATTTATTTGCTTTTAAACTACCGTCTCTTCCGATTCAAATTCGAATGGGAATTGACCTTATTTTTTGCAACGAATTTCGAAAGATATCAATACTAATGAAATAAATTGATAGACAATGGGATAGCTTTAGTCACATTATGGCTATGTTGAATGAATATGTACATACATATTTATGCTTAAATAAAACATAAATAATGACCAATGGTAGATTTAGAATGGAAAAGTGAGACTGTTGTATATTGAGAAAAATAATATTTTCTTTGTTTTGTGCGAAATGCTAAACTCTTTTTTTACATGTCCATTGTATTTTATATTTACAGAGACAGCCTGAAATTGCGGATGGTTCACTTCCTGCTCATTCGTCACGTTTGTATCGCCGACTGTCTTGGTGCCATTTTCGTGTTGCCGATTCCGTTAGTCGTTTTTTTAAAGGTGAGAGAGGTGGTCTCAATTTGATTTAATTTTTGTCGTAAAATAATAAGCTTATATTTAGAGCTAATCGAGGGTGTTCCTTTCTTTATAAAGGGAGAAAATCAGTTTGTAGGGAATTGAAATTTACATCACTTTTTCGCATAGTTTTGTTTGATTGAAGCATTAAAAATTCATCTACTGCAAGTGTAATCAGAATGTAGTTTTCTTTTCCTTGTATAACAAAAGGTGAGAAAGCATTACTAGCTTGTACTCTATTGTCGGCGTGAAAAACAACAGTGACGACTGGAAGTCATATACTGTATGTAAAAATATGTATGTATATGGCCCCGTTCCTGTGGTACATAGATATATGTATGTATAATGTATATATGTATAAGTAGTTACGGGACACTATGAGGTACTTGCATTGTTTGGAATTTTATAGGCATCATTGCGTGTATGTGAATGCATTCTCAAAGTAGAATATAACCTGTTACGGTGTAGTCAACCTCTGGGAGTTCTCTTTGTAATTTTCTCCTCATGAATACATTATTACGAGAAAACATGAGGGAGACAGAACTGTAAGTGGCCACAAAATTGAAAGTGGATTTCCTCGTCGTGTATATTGAGTGAAAGATAGAGATGGAGAAAGGGACAAAGTGCGAGTCAATTTGTCCGCCTATCGACGTAGTTTAGTGTTGTAGCTGTCCATATTCAATATTGTAGGGAGAGAGAGAGAGAGAGCTAAAGCGCTAAAACCACAATATGACATGATACCTATTAATTGTAAAGACAGGCTGACTATGTGCAGGGCTATGTATAAATACTTACGTTTTAATGAGATTTGGAATCATTTATGAGTAGAAATTGTAGATTTGTAATTGACGTACCTCACAAAACGTGAATATGTATGTTCTGTGTACCTATGTATAACATATATGCAATAAGTATATGTACTTGTGTATTGATGAAAAGAATGACTTTACAAATGCAAATACTGTCGTTTAAATTAATGATTATGACATGATAAATTCTCAAATGGTGGTTATAGTTTGTTATTTTGAGGGGATTTAAAATAATCAGAATCAAACTTCCTGTTGATTTGTGGCATATGTATATAGGTGTGCCGTAAATACATAGTATAGGAATTTAAACAATATTGACACTATATGCACAATTTGTGCAAATAACAATGATATTAATAATTAACATGTACCTTTTTACCAATTAAAATAGGGTGAATGGGGGTTTAACGATAACGTCTGTGCTGCAGTGAGTACAACGACCGCGTCTTGCTGGACCATGCATTTGCTGGCAGTTGCACTTTATCGCGCAGGTAAATTATCATTCCCCTATAATTTTTAAATGCGTAATATACAAGTTATTGTAAAATTTGATGCCTAAAAATTTATCTTTTTAACCTTTAGATCGCTGCCTCGCCGTCTGGCTCCCAACTGGACGCTATCCTGTATTTTCAACAAAGAAAACTAATATTTGCCTCGTGAGTATACAAACAGTACCGAATTTAAATAAACATTGTGAATAATTTAATAGAAGCCTTTTTTATTATTCAAAACACGTAATGATATACTATAATAATGTTTAAACAATTGAAAAAAAATGAAAAGTAGAAAAAGTATAATATATTATGCTCGTACATATTAGTTCCGATTACAAGAGAGGTGTATTGGACTTTTATTAAACTTGTAGTCTGAATTTTAATTCAATAAGAATTTTGTAGACTTCTCAACAAAACTTACTGTAAAATTTTATGCAATCATGAAGCGGTGTGTAAACATAAATCACGCTAAATCATTCTCTTTCTCCAGGTGATCATTTGGGTTGGAGCAATTTTAGGGTCGTACGCTGCCACTCAAATGTTCGGTACGTCAAAGCTCAAATTATAATCCAATTATGGTTTATGGTTCCACTTTATGCTCGCTCAAATAAAATGTATTTAAAAACGAAAGGAAGACTATCGTCATTATAATCATTATTAGCCCATTATATAATTTCATTTGGAGCAAATTGATGTCTGATTAACACTTTAAAACGAGGTTATGTTCACCAAGCTGTGTTTTGACTTTCGCCAGGACATACATTCCAACCCGCGCTGGCCCTTTGTATTCCCAATGTTCCCCTCGTTTTCTTCATTATCGTCTTTGCTGGTTATTGCATCGGTCTCGTGGGCTTGACAACGGGCTACGTCCTCGCCTTTGCACGTCGGAGACGGAGGAAACGAAAAAGAGAAAACGAGTCAAAACTCTACGCTGAGCTCTGTAATAATGCACCTTTTGAACCCACACCAAATGATTTCATTGAAGATATCGAGTCTTCGGGAAATATGTAAGAAAAAGTGATTGAAAACTTCTTTTTGATGTCTCCTTTACTCACATACAAACTCCTACTAACTTACATCATACCCTGTATTGTATGGTACACTGCTTCCTTCTAATTTTATAGACAGATATTTTTAACTTGGACATAATAATTAATAGTATTACATAGTGGTAATTTTTAAACACGCTTTTCTCAACATGAAGTGGGAGAATATGAGGAAATTGATGACGTTGCTAAAAAGAAAAGAAAAATTAATTAGGAGACGTAAAAATGTACTAAAACTTTTGACATGCTCGTTTAGCTAAATTTGGTGCAGTAACGCTCTGAGTTAGGCCGATTGAACGCTGTACGTAGCATGGATTGGTGGCAGTTTTCAACAATGTTCATTTTGAGAAATAATTCAACTCTGATCGGTTTTGGTCGTTGGAGGTCACCGCCTCTGATTTCTCTAGAAGAAATTCAGAACCTCTTATAGTACATTGACTATTTATATAAATATATATGTAATAAGTAATAATATAGTTTGTGGCTTTCAAACGGAAGTTGGAAATTCAAATTGATGGCAAATGGCTTGGTTAGACAGCTAGGACGGGCTTAGCCGAGTCTCCGATTAATTATTCACGTCATATTAAGGAAAGTACGCCCTTCGTTATCGCTCAAGTTTTATAGGAGGGCTTTCCCCACTATTCTCCTTTTAATATACCAAGAGACATGCTTATACAGTATGTGGTTGCGGGCTACTTTTACAACTGACTTTCATATATTGACGAAAAGTTACGCGTGTCTTGGTATACATGCATCGTACTTTTATACCTTTATAGTATGGTTCACTTTCTCGACCCCTCCCCTCTCCACTTTTTCATTCTTAAATGACTTTAAAAGTTTAGCTTTTATTATACACATCATGGATCTGCTCTAGGTGGCTAAATGAGAAATTCATCCAATCTCACTCTTAAAAAGAACGTCAAAAAGCTTTACAGCAGAATCCATAACGACCGTTCGGATCACTATAGCTACGTACTTCCTAATATTTTTATGTACGTATATCTTTATAGGCTGTACTTTTTTCCTTGCCCGTAAAGCACCAGCCTCCCCCTTTTACAATGAGCATTTCTACTGTATTTCCATTAATTATGCTGACATGTGTGTCTAACGGTAAGATAATGTATGCGTCGGAACAGACTTTATACTGACTTCTTTAGTTCTAGTTTTTTTTGCTTAGGTAGACAGTTTAGTTAGAGTTTTAGTTTTTCAACTGAGGTCTCGGCTGTATATACCCACAGTAAAAACTTAAATCTTTAAGTATTTGAGTTCCGATTTGAACTCTCAAAGAGATGAGTATGTAACAGTAGTAATGAAATATAATACGTACATATGTACTTATGGAAAACACTTGGTGTCTCAGGTGAATGTTTTTTCTTCTTTCGTCGGAAAGAAAATCAATAGCATTCAAATTGAACATTGGATTTGCAAAATTGGATTGTGTAATAAATTATGAACCTACTCGCCTATTAACTATTTCCCTCGTCCCATTTCCCACACTTCTAAAATATAATAATAATAACTGTTTTTCTTTTTTCTACCATTATGTAACTTCAGATAATAGCATGTGTGTGTATGTGTATGTGTGTTTTTATAGTGAAAAAGCTCGCCGTCATCGTGCTCTAAGTGATCAGTTTAGTTCTTCCAAGGCTTCCGTATTTACACCCAGCTCGAAACTAACACATAGGTATGGTTCGAAGAATGTTTTAAGACAATGTTTCGGAAAATCTAATACTGACTAATACATTTAAAAAAAATTGATTTACCTCTTGGTTTTCAATTCAAATCACTCAAAAGTACTTTATCCTTCTGATTTCGAATTATAAAATATCTGTGTTCACATGATGAGCATGATACAACGTATGGTAAAATTGAGATTCAAATTAAAATTGAATGGCCAATGCTTTGAATTTACAGACGTGTTTTTAGCGAAGGAGGAAAGAATGATGTCATGAACTTTACAAAGGTAAAACTGCAAAACATTTTTTATCTACGTAATCAAAATTTATTTATTTATTTATTTGAAAACAATAATTATTCGAAAATGGAAAATGTTTTTGTATCATTACAGGCATCGTACTGCCCGACAAATTTATCCTCAATCGTAACTCGGTCAAACCAAATGTCATACGATTCTTCATCATTCCCGCAGAACTCTAGCGATACGAATATAAACGACTATGATCGGTAATACATGCTTGTATATGCTTTGAAAACCTTAAATTTTGTTATTGGTAGTATAAAAAAAATTAAATCAAGAATTAATCGTTGAAATTAATTGCTAAACGGTGTCCCAATGGTTTTTCTAGACTGACAGAAGATGATGATGGGTCATCCGAATTTTCAATTCGAAAGTTAAGTCACTCGGTGTCTTTTGACGGGTCAACCAACTCTCAGTCTCAATATCCAGTGCGGAAGGGTTACCTTTTTGCGCAGTCTAAATCGTTTGATCAGGCAGACATTAGCTCAACTAAACAACGCAATAATAATGCAACAATGGGCAACCATTTTAATAGTATGACAATGTACGAGTCCGTTGTGCGAACTAACCCTGTGAAGGAAGATGGTGGTAGTGGTGATGGGATTGGGGTCGTTGGTAGTGAAATCATCATGTCAGGGAGTGACAAAGCCATTTTTTCGTCCAATATTGTGATCAGATCTTCAAACACAAACAAAAGTTTTGAATTAGATGAGAATGTTCTACCCAAACGTTCCACGGAGTCCAATCCTACCAACATATATCAATATAACGAGTGTGCTTTAGATAACTCTGTGAGTGACAGTTCTTGTGCTACGACCGACAACCGTAATATAAGCAAGAAAATGGTTCCACTCTCCCTCTATTCATGGCCATTGGACAACACGGTGTCCGCCTCCAATAACAATAATGAACGAGGTGGAAATAACAATAATAATTTCGGTATCATCATGGAAACTCGTAGTTCTACCTGTGCAAGTAGTGATAGTATAGGAGTTGTTTTAGATCAACGAAGTATACCTCTTCAGAGCACCACTCAATTTTCTGTTGTTGCCAAGCTTAGTGTAGATCCAAATGCAATAGAGGATGCCATAGACAATATTATCAATGTGGATTCGATAGATGATGGTCGACCCGAGGGAAATAACAATACCAAGAAAAATGTCAACTTTAAAGGCAAGAGACATCCAACAGAGAGTGACAATAATGTTGTGCATGTACGTATGGTGAGGAAACAGAGACCCAGGACTCGTGTCAAACATTTCCGGCCAAAACCATCAAAGTCTGGACCAGCAAAGAGGGCCCTAGCCTCAGTAAGTAATATTTAATAACTTAATAGTTAAATTATGCATCATTTTTCTGCGAGCACGCGAGCGCCGCTTTTGCGGGCTTTTGGCCCGCAAAGAAGAAAATGGCCGCCTTA
>JAQIVE010006378.1:0-11603 GCA_034698285.1 Sminthurinus bimaculatus | reverse complement strand
GGGTCAGGTGATGAGTCAGTATTATCGCTTGATGAACAAAAATGGTGGTTACACATGGCTCCAGACTTGTGCTACAGTCGTCTGCAACTCTAAAAATTCCGATGAGCAAAGCATCATATGTGTCAATTACGTCATTAGGTAAAGAACAAAAATGCTTTCCCTGTATGCCATATTCAATGTTGTATCTTGTATTATGCTGCCACTGCTGAACTGTCATTTTTAATTTTTAATGTAAAAATTGTTTAATTTTCTCCAGTGGAAAAGAGTACTCTCACATCGTCATGGACTGCTGTCAACTGGAGCAAGATGTGTTGCCCGCAGTTAAGAGAGAGGTTTTGGACGAAAGGGACAGGAAAACACCGGACAACGACTCTTCAGGTGGGTCATCTCATCTCTGCTTAACTATTTACTTTACTTGCATAGACATTTTAATTGGCAAAATCTTGAGGCGAACATGAAAAAAATTGAGACAACAAGTAAAGACAGCTACAAGTATTGGCATTATACATATCTTAACTATGAGTATGAGGAGTTTGTTTTTGTTGCTTTTCGCACATTAGAAAACAGTTACGGTTGTCTTCATGATGATTTCATTCCAACGTTGAATGTGAATGTGAATGCCTGCGTGCGTGTTGTACTAGTTTGCCACGCAATTCTTGGCGAGTGTGTATGTGTACGTGCTGAGTGTTGAACAATTGAACGTGAGATGAAAACTGCTCACATAAATACATACATTTGACGATGGGGCGAGTTGGACGTGACTTTCACAGGACAACGTTGCTCCTGCTTTTCTATACTATTCCTCTTCTTCTCATCGTTTTACGTTTGCTGGATGAGAAGAGACATACATAAGTAGGTACATACATAACGGGAGACTCCTCTCTGACGTGAGCCTTATAGCAAAAATAGTCAGGGAGGAAAAACCCAGTGACATTGGTTCCTCGTTCCGAAAGTCAAGTCAAGTCAACTAACTGGGTGAAAAGGAGGAAGGAGAGAGGAGACCATAAAAACTTTTTGTATTTTGTATGCATCCGATGAAATAGTACTTTTGTATGTGTGTGTGTGGTGTGTGTGGGAGTGTGTTTGTGTGAAGGGCATTTGTAGTCGGATTGGAATAGCAATGGCAGTCACACAGTAGTTTTTGTAAATTTCGAGAATAAAATGTGACCCTCGTGTTTCCAAGTTGTCTGTGGTCACTACTTAGATATTCATGCTTCATGTTCAAAGTTCAAGTGGGGGGACAAAGTACAAAGTCCGGTGGAACAAGTGAAAACATGTTTCAATCGTTTAGCATTTGGCATATTTTATGGCTGCCGTTTTGATGTCATGTTACACGTTATGTTATGAGCTCTTCTCACGTTTTGGTTTATTTGCTTTCTGTTTTGGCAAAATATGTAGATGGAAACGGCCGAGGAAGAGACGGTCCTGGTGGCCCTCATCATCATTCAGCAAAGTCCCCGGGTGTTGGAGGAAGACCTGGGTCAACGGATAGGTCGCCTGACTTACGAGACAGCTGTCAAGGGCGAGAGAGGAGAGCAGGTCATGGTCCTACATCAACCAATAATATCCAACAACTACAAAGAAACGCGGGTCGAAACTCGAAAGAAACTAGTTCGGTAAGTAAAAAAAGAAGATGAACGTTTGAAGACATGTCTAAAGTTGAAAGCACGGACGAGGTGTCAAGATGCTGAGCTAATTAGTTGATTTGAATTTTCTCCAGGTGCTACCTGAATCTCAACCACTGACACCAATTTCGACCGATGTGGATGCAAGGACGCCGCAGTCCGTACGATCCTTGGACTCGGAGCCACCCCTTGTCATTCCTCCCGTCGCCACCCCCGTGAAAGGGAACCAAAGAAAGAGGAAAATCGACCGTGCAAATATCAATCATAATAACACGAGTAGTAGTAATAGTAATAATAATAATACTAACAATAGCAGCAACAATGGTGGCAACAACAGTCATTCTTCCCGCGGAGGTCATACCGGCACGTCAGCCGGCAATGATGACTTACCTTCCATGGGAGGACTTCCAATGGACGCCCCCTCAACCAATAATAATAATAATCATACATCTCCTTGTGCCAAGCGACAAAATATTATTGTACAAAACGATGTGATGGACAGTGCGAGTTCTCACTCCCATGGAGCAACGGCTCATGGGCCGGTGACTCCAGGCTCTGTGGGCCATGAGAGTGGATCCAGCCCTCATCACAGTAGTATAGAGGCGGACAATAGTGGCGATTCGGCGAGATGGAGAAAAGTCAGTCATCAAAGTCATTGGGATTCCAACATTCCAAACGTAGGTTTTACACAGTATGATAAGTTTTGAGTGAAAGTAAGGATAGAATGGAAAAGTAACAGTAAATTATTAACGTACATATTAACTATATGATTTCATAACTTTATAGGGAGGTTCATCGTCGGTGAAAGACCTGGAACAAGTAATGTCCAAGCACCTTCCAGGACGGGAGGGTGAACAACACGGAGCTTCCATAGTACCATCAGGAATTGATTTTAGTGCTGACTCTCTGCTTCGACAACCTGGGTCAAGAGCGGGTTCTGCAATACAATGGGTTGGACCTGGAGCTCAATCTGGCCCGGGCCTTCCCGTCTCTGCACTCCTCCGTCAACTCTGTGCATCCCGAGAGAGTGTTATCCGAGCAAATGTACAGGTTTGTTTTTAATAAGAATCTCTATTATGGTGTGTTCGATTTTGTATCGAATATCGTTTCATTATTTTTTGACACAATTTTTATGCAGTCACTCACAGAAAAGTGTCGCGATTATTTCTAAGTACAACTAATTTAATTGTTTGTGCTCTTTCCTTAGGCGGCCGCCGCTGCAGCAGTCGGTCTCGCTGCGCGTGGAGCAAGTTCCTACTATTCGTCATCTAATTTCGAGTACGTTAGCATCATATTCTCATTTATGTGGTCAAACGTTTCATTTTAAAAAATGCATAGAATGTTTTAAATTAATTTTGAATTATGTATCTTTAGGGTCCAATCCGCCTTGCCAACACCTCCTGGTTCAGATAACTATGTGAGTGAGCCTCAATTTATGCTTAGCTCACATCAAAAGTCCACGTCATCTGACTTCCCTTCCCTTGTACCATATCCATCTGTCTCCTCGTATGAATATCAACCCGCCATGGTAAGTACAACAACTGACAAGTTTATTGCTTATGACTTAAATTTTCACATCTAGTACACTTGTTGCTAGTAACAACGAACATGTTTACATCATTTTGTGTTCCAATATTTACAGACTCCTCCAGCTTCCGTGTCACCGAGAGACAAGCCATCGTATGGTGGAGATCCAAATAACGGTTATGGAGATGGTAGTACAACGTCGTTTAGACCACCGCAGTCCTATTTAGATGGTCCTGCACAACCCCTTCCATTAAAACCTCAAGTTTATGGTTATCATCCACACACCACATTAGAATCTCAATATGGTAATTCATTGACTGACCATTCCCAATCTCAATTTTATCCACCAACGCACACCCACGGCTTCCATCTTTATCATCCAGGAGGAAAACCCACGGCTAACTCTTGGTACTCGTCAAGTACGACGTAGTAGTAGATAAATTCCGATTAAACTCCCAGTTTTTTTTATTAGATTCTATAATAATATGTAATATCTATACTCTACACTTATCACATTATATTCTACTTTAATCATATGTAACGTACATCAACATAGTGTATAAGTTTTTTTATTCAATATGATAATAATAACTACTACATATTATACTATTATTTTAGAAAAGTTCCTCATCAACACACATTTGTATTAGGAAAAAGGAATCTATATTACCTAATAATATATCTACATTAAATGATAAAATACTTATATAGATTAATTTATACTATAAAAATACATGCATCTTCTATTCTACATTGTATCCTTTAGTAGTTACATATTAAGATTCTGCTACATTCCACTATTAATCAATACTATATTATCCATGTGAAATTGTGCAATGCAATTTTTCGTACCGGAAAAGCCGTAACCATTATCATATTTATATTTGTTAGGGTAAAACTTTAATGACATAGATACATACATTTGATGTATGATGCAAACGTCTACAAATTATTATGCATATCTGTTTGTTTTCTCTAGCTTTTAACAAGTAAGATTATATTTTATATATCAAATATTACACGTAAAATCCTACGACTTTCACCAGGAGAAAGCGAGAAATATCTCTTTGTCTTTTCAGTTTCTAAGGTCCAGATTTTTTCGGTACATATTTTAAAACGTGACAAAAAGTGTGACATTTTGGATTATGCAAACACTTTTAACCTGTTGTAGAAATGTAGTCATTTTTACGTATTATGCTGTTTAAGTATATAATGATACGTTTTTATGTTTGTCCCCTGTTGTTGTTTAATTGTTTTTTTGAAAAAATATTCTGTGATGCTGCAATTGTATTTTAATTTGTAATATTGTATTTAAGTTTGGCATGTTAATATATATCCTACCTATGTTTAACGATGCGATGTTTGTTAAATTATGAGTTACTTATTTGTAATGTTAAATGTTAACGGTTGAACAGATTTTCCTTTCGATAAATTCCTTTCATAATATTATTTACTGTAGTACAACTATTTAAGGTTATGAAAATAACGTTCTTATTGAACTAAGAACGCCAGTTACACACCAATTGTATGATACAATACAATTTATATGTATAATAATGTATGTGAATATTTCAACGTGATTTTTTGTATTCGTGTTTCGTGTCATCCTCATAATTGTTATTGTTGTTATTAGTATCGTTGTGTAATCATTAGTACTTAAATACATTCCAAAATTGTACAGAAGTTATCAACTATGTACATACTTACTTACTTACTTAGCTTATTTATTATGCCATATGGTTTAACTCGATTAATCAGCTGCTATAATACCCTATTTAAGTAGATCGTTATAAATCATCAAGTGAAAGGAAACGAACAAAATGCGAGTATCTGCATAAAAATTCTATTTTATGCAATAAACTAATAATTTTTAAAGTTTTATAGTTACTAGTTACTAATAGCTTTTGATTTTTTGTACTAGCGTAAATACCATGCATTCCATGCTAAAAGTTGAAACTTGTTACAGAGTGTAGTGTTTAAGTACCATATGAAGTTAAACACGTGAAAACCTACGGCTATATTCTTCGTATTACGAAATAAATAGATTGTGAATTTTGAAGTATGCATAAGAAATAAGAACTAGTTTTCCGCCACGTGTTTAATTTGTATGTTACACGTTCTGTAGAAAATTCGAGTACTGAAAGTTTCATAAAAATTATTCAGTAACTAATAAACATGCATACACGTATGCATTTTATACATACAACATAGTAGTGTATTAACAACCCTTTGAATTTTCAACATTTACACGCGACGGCTTCCAAAAGTTGGGTATAATTTAATAAAACACAGGGGTTGAAATGGTAAATGACCACTGTAATGAAAAATAGTAGCAAGACAAACTTTATGATACGCATCTGTATACTGTATCCATAAAATATGCCCTTTTTGCTTAAGAATAAAAGTAATTCAATTAATACATCATATTACTATGTCCTAAAAAAAGATTTTGTCTGGTTTTAAAAATCACAAACGTGTAGGTTATAAGTTATAAATATCTATATTGTAAATTATAAGTATGTAATCGTAAGTACTATAGCATATATTAGTATACATACATTATACATTAAGTGCATAGGTATTTTCCATAAAATACCTATTTATTACCTCTAAAAGTGTAAAAATGTAAGGATGTAAAATATATACTACAATGTTACGGGAATTTTTTCAGTAACTGGAAGCCAAAGAAAAACAGATTTTGTCGTTTACTATCTAAAATAATAAATATTAATCAACATAAGTAATATTAATTAAAATGATATAATGTTATTATGGTTCTGTGTATCCATTAAGCTTTTTTCCAATGTTGATAAAATCGAAAGAGAGAAAAACAAATGTCCAAAAACCAATCCAAAGTTATCCAAAAGAATATCGTATTATATATTAAACTGTATAAAAGAATTTAGGATTATTAAATAAAATAATTATGATAGTAATTAAGAACTGTAGTTATACGAAAAAAAACGAGGACGCTATATATATTAATATATACCACAGCTACTTCTACTACGTTATCATTGTGAAAGTACGGTTATTTACTATTACATTATCATTATATTATATATATTTAATCATCAAAAAAAACGAAGTAAAAGAAAATACCAGCATTTTAAGTATGTTCGACTATTATATACTGCATGTAGCATCGTAATGTTATTATACTTGTATGAAAATTCATTCCAAATAAAAGAAATGACACAATTTCGAAAATGGTTTCGAAAAATGGCGATAGCATTTTATATATATTTGTTTATTCGTATGCATAAACAAATATTTCATATTTAATTTATTCTAATGTACATACATTATAGTTGTATAAAGTATAAAGCAGCCAATATGAAAAACAAAGCTGTAAATGTACTTATTGATTTGAATTATAAAAATTCTTTACGGCTAATAAGCGCATAATAACGTTAAATCATACAGCGTGTATGTTAGGGTGCTTCAAACTTCCCAAGCAATGAATTTTTCACGAAACATCGCATGGCCTTATAGCCATTAGTGCCTGAGAAAACATTTTACACATACATAGTTGATCAAAATCCATGACGTGCCAAACATGAGTCAAACTGTCTTAAGCATTTATGCACTGGAAAGTGATTTCGAAAAACTCCATAAAACTGTTGGATGGTAGCCAGCGCAAGTACATTTTGAAACCCCGTATGAAAAAAAATGGAAATGAATTTATCCGGCCGAAATTTGGCCCATTTATCGGCCGAATTTGGCCGAGTTAATCCGTATTCGACCAAATTTTTTCAGTGGACCAATTTTCGACCGAATTCGGCGTGAAATTTTGGTACGGCACGTTACAGTAATTATCTTCCTCCAAAACTTTGATCTTTGCGCATACAGAGTCGCACAAGAGAAAACACAGAGAAAGTTGTGGGTGGAATCTTAGAATGCGTCTAGAGCCTGCAGACCGTACTGCTGAAGATATGTAACATTATGGTTTTTATGAAAATGTTCAGAAATAAATGTTCTAACAGTCTGTTTGTGCTCTTTGAGAAACACCGTACCGTACATCCCTATGGATTTTAGTCAACTATTTTTTTTACGTTTTCTTCTCGGGCCCTATGGTAACCATTTCGCTTTTTAGCTGATGTCTCATCAGAATTTCATCATTTCAGAGGAATGAGCCACCCTGATGTACTTACGTACGCTATTTCATATCTAGGTCGAAACGGTGATAAAACCAATCCTAGATGCCCATTATATTTCATACAACAACATTATTACAATAGTTTTCCGAAAATTCTCAGGAGTTCCTTATGTTTTTGGAATTTCAACAATGTCTAGGAAGTTTAAATATTTTGGAGTTGTCAAAATACAAAAAATTTAAATTTAGGGATTTCAGAAAAATAGCTAAAGGCTGCGTAGTATCGAATTTTTTTCTAACACATTACGGCTTTAACTCTAAAAACGTTACTTAAATTTACAGATATGCGTATTATAGGGGTTCATATAGGTAGGTGTAACAAAAGATAAGATCGATTCAGAGGGGAACAATAATGCGTTGCCATTTTTACACTTTTGACGCTAACGCTATATATGTATAATGTAATAAATGATATTTGACTGGCAAAATAAACATAATAATGGTAATTTCAAAATAAATAAATTGTAGTGCCAATTATTAACGTGATCATCAGTTTTTTCTGGTCTAAAGACAAAGAAAGTCGATGAAGGATTATACATTGTAGAATAATGTATGTATTTACTTATATGCATTATATTACACTTACTTCTTATTATGTATAATAATGTTACAGAACAAACGCTGTTTGTCAGACATACAATACTATAATTAAGTAACTGCTACTGCTGATGTATATCTATGCATATATAAATACTATGAAATGCAAAAGTAGTTGCAGAATAAATAACTAGTTTTTAAATGCATTATTATGTATATATAAAAATGGTAAGAAAATGCATATTGAGCTATAATATTAAGTATGCTTTAAACAAGAATTATTTTTGCTTAAACATTATAATATATTATACCGATTTACATCACGTTTTTATACAAAGGATTTTTTTTCAGTCGATATTAATATTATTCGATTTTGAAATTATAGTTATTAGTTCATCCATTACTTTTTGTTTTCATACTGGAGTAACATTTCTTTTTAGATTTTACTAGTAGTACGCATATGTATACATAACATTTACTTGTATACAAACGCTCTGATTCATTCCTTTTCAAAAAACGATCACACACAGATTACATAACTGTCAACATCATAAATAGATTATGTGTTTTTACGATAAAATTTATCAGTTCCAATGAAAAACATTCAACAAACAATGAAATCAACCAACAATTACCATTATTCATCACACCTGCAGAATTTTCTGTACATAGTTTCACCATGGAACTTTCACAAGTAATAATAATGTAGACGCCGTACATTATTTTTTTTAAAACATCAAAATCCAACAACAATGCTCGAGATGTTTTCAGGAATAGTAATTACTATTAATAGAATAAAATACGCAAACGCTTTTATATTATTGTGGGCATTAAACACTTTTGTTCATTTGGGTTGTGGTTTGGGAGATAATATTATGCACCCACTAGCGTTCTTTGATTTCGTTCAATCAGTAATATTTTAACTTCAACTATGGTAACAATGTACACGGTACCCATGGTGAATCGTTCTACCTTTAATCGTATACACAGGTAGTTGTTCAACATGAAGTTTGCGTTTATGTTTGGATTTTGATGCTTCTTAGATCTTATACAAAATTATGCATTCTACTCAAGTCGTAGGCAAAACGACGGAAGATTCTGCAGGAACTATGTAATATTGTTTTTACAGAATCAACTTTGTTTTTTACAATAGCCTTTCTAAAAGTTTGATGCTAAATATATTATTATAATATTCCTGTGTAAAGTGTTTTTTGTTTGTTTTCTTTGCATTTTAATAATAATAACGATGAGAGACAATAAAATAATTATACAGTACGGTTGCATAACAAATTATGGCTATAACATGTATAGAAGCCACGCATTTATATGCTGTATTAAATATATATATATATATTCGATATCATGACGGTTGTTTTAAAACCTACATACTATTAGAATTTTTCTTACTGTATGGAATGTCAGTGCAAAATTATCCCCATAAATCCTCGGATCTGCCGAATTTGTAGATCAACGAGCTTCCGAAAATGAAGAAATTTTGTAAGAAGACAGCAACACCTGGATATTTGCTCTGGTTTTCATGATCTAGTATTTTTAAAAAAACAAACAATAGGCAATGATCAACAAGTCCAATGCTGTACTCTAGAAATATGATCCACTTATATAATTAGTAATTTACATAGCACAAATGAGACACAAAATGGTATTAAATTTAAAAAAATTACTTGGGATAACGTATCCAGCAAAGAGAATCCATCCTACAAAAATGAAGAAAAAGTGATTGTGAAACGTGAAAAAATATGGATATCGTGCACAGTACGCTATTCAATTATGATAAACAAAAGGAGACGGATAAAATTTATTTAACGCATTAAACGAAAACACACCAGAAGCAATAACGGAACCGAATCCTAATACAAATCCAATAAAGAGCCACATTCGAGCTCCTCTTGGACCCATACAACCATTTGTGAATGCATCACCCCGTAATTGTCCATTTGATACAACATTAATCCTGTTCAAAAAAGTAAGTAAATCATTAAATTAATTTAAGGCCAGTTATTTGTCATGACACTATTTGGCAATTCTTGTCGGCTGTACGTATATGTACAGCCCTCATACTTAGATTACATCGTATCTCGATTGTGTTGACAACCGAGATACGTGGTTTGTGGAAGGTCAATTTTTGACTATTTTATTTATTCTTTCTTACATGAACAAGGCAATCGTCCCAAGTACTCCGCATGTATGGTATGATTTTTCAAAGTTATTCTTTTGGATTTCTGGATCAGCTGACACATCAATAATTATCCACCATCCTGTAAAAAACTATACCAAAAAAAAACAAGTACGTAACATTAGTCATAAATCATAAAATCTTGCACAATTACATTTAGAATTAAGATGTGTAGCAGATTAGTTAAGTGCTTTATTTATAAAACTACGTTGTTACTTTTAAATAAAAATAGCATTATCAACTTTGCAACATAATATTATACGTCAATATCATTGGATTTTGTAATTGGTATAAACGGATTATCTTAAGGTAATCTGTGATGTCATATGCAAAAATGAGTCATCACAAAATACATTTGACACATTTGCAAGCGTTCCCTTTTCCCTTTTATTTCAACCAAAAACAGTCATTTAAACAACCAATTTGTAACCAAAAAATGAACCTAAACAAACCCTCTTGGGTTGAAAACCTAATTTTTTCATGTCCGAACTATAATATTTCTGCAGTGGCAAATTAATAGCTCATACATAGTGTACCATCGTCGTCAGTCATAGGACAAAAGCTTATTGTTTACTTTTTTACAAAAATTAACTTTGAATGCTAAAAATGATAATAACTGTCATCGTCCAAACAAAACAAGATAACGACAACTTATTTAATGACATGTAGCAAAAAAAAAGAGTTTGTAATTAAATTAAGAAATCATACCAAAATGCCTGCAATCGCTGAAGCAATGCTATTTCGTCTATCCCCTTCAATACAATCACAATGAAGATTATCCAAAATTGCAGGCATCTTCAACTTTGATCAATTGCTGCTCTAATTCACAAATTTGTTTCTTCTCCTTTCCTCCGTTATTTGAAGCTACAGTTCAACTTATATATTTGTAATAAACACTATACTAAAACTACTTAATTTAAAAATTAACTTCAGAAACAAACTAGTTTCCTATGCATCCCTGTACTATTTTGATTTGTTTGTGTTTTCCTGTCTCTCTTTGGCTCTCTCTTCTATCTTCTCTATTCTCTATTCTCTCTTCTCTCTTCGATTACAAATTACAATCCTCTTAAATTTCCCCCCAGACGCAACGGTGCTAAGTATTCGCAGTTTCACCAAAACTCAATTAGTCCAAAAGAATTTTGTTGAAGCTGCCTAATAAACTAGATTCAGTATCATCAGTGAGATTGTAAGCATTCAAAGGTTAAAATTTGCCGATTGAATATTTTTTCAAAAATTTGATTTAATTAAATTTTTTCCCCAATTAATCAAAAATTAAACCTCTTTAAAGTCTCATTAAAGACGTGAATCACCTCTATTTTGATGAATTTTCCATCGATTAGCCCAAAACAAGAATTTTCACCGAGATTTGGGATCATTTCATAAATTTTTTCAAAATTTTCTCCAGCTGACTGGAGAAACAAGGAGCATAGACAAGAAAAGTCATTCATTGCTGCGCTTCCTAAAAATATGCGCAGGCTTCTAGTTTGCTATATTGACGTGAGACCCCAGTATGTAAGTCCTGGATATAGGGAACATATGTAAACGAGTCTGGACTGCTTGGAGA
>JAQIVE010006377.1:0-11604 GCA_034698285.1 Sminthurinus bimaculatus | reverse complement strand
CTGTCCAAGAATTTTGGTGAGGTTTGGTCAAGCGGTTTGGTCAGGGCAGCCCGCGAAAGAGGTCAGAAAGTCCCCCTTGAAGGGGGCGAATGTACCCATTCTATAAGGAACGAACCGAAGGTTCTGTTCCTAAAAATACTTGTAGCTTGCAGAAAAAACGTCCAACTAAAATTTTATGTGGATTTCAGTTGTACGTGCATAATTTACTCACATACCACAACTATGTAGGTAAACGCACTAACAGTTCTTGGGTATACATATGACATGCAACTGGTAATGTTATACAAACTAAAAAGTTCATCATAAATCCAATCTCAAACTTAAATATGTAGTAATAATAATCATAGTGCAAGAGTTTGTACTTGAACATTGTTCGTATTCTTCACCATTCTTTTGCATACCAACATTGTGCAACACATATGGGGGTAAGTTGAGGCAAATAATTGAGTTAGTAGATAACTGCTGTAAAGACCAAACCAAGTCAGACTTAAAAGGGCTGATTCGAATTCAGAAAGAGCACATTATGTTATATCATTTTATTCATTCATAAACCTGCTAACAGGTACGTACAATATATAATAAGTATACAAGAGGGGAAAATGTGGAGCGTTGGAATTTAGAGCTCACGCTGCCAACACTGCTGCAAGCGTCAAATCTTTCATCTTTTTATGTTTATGCGTTCCGAATCTACTTATTACCAGCCAAATGTTTTTTTGTACTTCTTTTCATCTACATGGCTTTTCTAAAATCATAATAAAAACATTCACATTTAAAAATCTAATCAAAGACACAACATATCTGGATCAAGTATAATATTAAGTCATAGTTACTTTTTGCTTTTTGTTCTTCATCTTCTAATAATGTTAGGTTATAAATTATTATTATGTTTGTCGGCTGCAGGTACATTTATTATTATTATTATTATTATATGTACATTATAAGTAGTAGCATATAGTATGATTATTGAGAGAGTTCATCATGTTTTATCAAAACTTAAATAATAACATCTTTTCTAGAGCAAAGAGCAATATAACGAGTAAAATGGTCATTTCAAGTTTTACTTTCCATCTTTATTCGTGATATTGTGCGGGTACTTACTATGAAATTTTTATGTGTGCAATAAACTACAACACTTTTTTTTCTCTCTTGTTCTCTTTTTGTGCTTTTGCTCTTAACGTTAAAGGTCCACAATCTACATGGTACAATCGAAGCTAAAATCCTCGGGTATAAATTATAAATGCGTGCATCGAATCAGTGTGTACTCTGAAAATATCACACAATACATTGTGAAAAAATATGCATAAACGTGTGTACATGCATGTAGATATGCAGTTAAGTTACTGCGTCGCCAACCAACTTCAACTTCATCCTGTGCTCTCTGTCTAGGCAAAGATTGAGTGAGCTTGATTTCATCAAGAGTAATTGCATGCAAATATAATATCATCAGCAGTTTCTGTTTCTCTCTCTTGTTTGTATGTATTTAGGGAAGAAAAAAATACAAGGCTACTGTTTCTGTGACTCCAACACGAACTCCAACTTTAACTTTAGCACTTTAACTTTGGCTTTAGCACAGAGACACCCAATCTGTAGTGTACAATATTTACAAAACACATACAAACTACGTTGACTCCTTTCATTCTTGTTCCTCCATGTCACTCTCTTGTCTCGAGATTTGCATGAAGGTTCATCTTCATCTAGCTCATTTTACTCTATCTCGTCATATCAGAGCAGTTGTAGACAAGTCAAGTCGAAACTTCAACTTTATCATTACCTCCAACATAATATTTTATTCATATCTCATTATTATATATTCATACATACACACTACACACATGGAAAACATACATTCCCTATATTCCTCTTTCCTTGTGCAAATGAAGATGGAGTAAGTCAGTCAGTGACACATTAAAATTAACATGGAGAAAATTAGCTTGCTCATACATATCCATATTATGTATGTTATTATACGCTGACGTTTATGTACATGTGCTCATATAAGGACTTTTTGTACATACATATCTGCCATATAAAAATGTACTACTTTTTGTTGTCAAAGAAATCTAATATTTAATGTTCCAACATACAGGAATATTGCTAACGGCACACGCAATATGGAGGCACACATGTAAGGTCTCCAATTATTATTGTTTTCTATTTAGCTGGAGTTTTAACCCTCTTGTTTCGCTAGAGCCAGATTCTAGATTTTTCCTTTTAGCTAAAATATTGCTGGCAAAAAGCAGCTCCATGCAAACATGCACACTCAACTTACACGTCGAATGTTGAGCAACTAGAAAACACATATGTACTTACATGTAGAATGGTGAGTGTGTGGGCTGAGGACCGAGGACGTCAACTATAATTCAGAAAATGTTGGCTATATTTCCATATTAACTCAATTAGGAGTTTAGCAGGGCCTGAGACCATCAGCCATCAAGGAAACTAGAACAAGAACATGGTTTGATCAACATTGAGTATGAGTATGAGGTTTCTTTTGTGTCCTCCTCCACTAATTTACCGTAAGTGATCTCTCTCCTTTCTCCTTGCTAGTTGTCGACTCCAGTCAAAGTCAAATTGCAGTTGCTGTATGTATATACTGTATATTGTACATAATATGTGTACACGAAAATAAATATGTAATATGTATGCATGTTTATACGTATTACGGTGTGTATAAAACAAGAGAGCAGGGTAAAGTCAGGACCGTCAAATATTAGAGGAGTTTTGCTCCATTATGGAGGTTTAGGTTTAAGTAGAAATGTATTTGCATACAAAATGGCACCATATGAAGGACTTGAAATTTTTATGAAATACGGCGGTGAAAATTCACAACATTGCGAAAAAGACTGATTTAATATATTATACACAGAGCTCAAATTGGTAAAAAAATTCGAGTTTTTACTGTTTTTGTGAAAACAAATGTGGAAATGATTAAATAGCAAGCTGTATGACATCGTTTAGGTGAAAAAATGGTCTTATGTTTCCTGTAAACTGACTGTGTTTTTCCCTTTGCTAAACATTAACGAATAATATGAAGTAAATAGCGAAATTTGTTTGTGGAGTAAATGGAAAAAAAATAAGGTAAAGCCCAAGCACCACGATAAAAATCAAGTTGTTTTTCAATTACTGCCAAGCCTCCTTATTACTAGTACATCAATTGTATTAAGGAAAAATTCAAAAGTAAGGAGAGGGGCATAATGTCTTAAATTATGTTATGGTCCAGACAATGGGGAGTTCAGAATTGACGGAGAGAAAGTAGAAAAAACTTCTTGACAGTTCGGCGAAGGGGAAATGAACGTAAGCAAGTAAAAACACATAATCTTGTTCTTTTTAACACCTGAGACTGTCTACTTTTTGTCCTTTAGATTTTCCTTTGACTTTTGGTTTTTTTCTCAGGCTCATGCTCTCAGCATATTTTTTAGCATGACGAGTATATGTATGTATGTTGAAATTATATTGGCATATGACAGTGACTTGACTTGACACGAGTCGACTCCAACCAGAATGTGAATGATAGGACTAAAAACTAGAACTAAAAGCAAAGCCAAGAGCAATTGTCCATTAACAATACAAGTATACGCGAAAAACCTGTGCATATAGGCAAAACACAAACCTATCATATTTTAAATGATGGTGGAGAGTAAAGAGTCAAGCTGACTCCAAATTGTTCGCTGTGCACACGACAACGGAGAGAAAAAGTTGTATATTAAATCAAGTGTTTTAGGTTGCCGTCTACGTCATCTTTGTTTCAATGTGAATTTTCGGCATGAGCTTTGACGCTAACTAAAGACATGATTTTATGAGGTTTTTCTCGTTTTTTGTCCTCCTTTTTTCATATGTGTGTCTGAGTATGTGTGTACTTTGATACTCTCCTCCTTAATTTTTTAGACTTGGGAGTTGGAGTTGAGTCTCAAACATTAATATTTATAGCCAAAGTGTATTTTATATTAAAAAAGCAATATGGAAAATGTACAGGGACGAGAATACAAGTTAAGGGTAATATCCTTCGTTTTTTATGTAGCGTTCCAATACAGCTGTGTGTAGACTGTCGACAAAACATGCATTATATTCAATGTTCAATGCCTGCAAATATTATTAGTAAGGCTTGTACGCAAAATACAGACAGATTCAAGATTGTGTGTACGTGGCAAACCGCAAATTTCATTTTCAAGTTAAGCCTTTTCCAAAGGAAGTTTGGAAGTTAGCGTTTTGAGATTGGCACACTCAAAGAAACGCAAAGTAAAATCCAAAAGCTAATGCTTCAACATAAGTTAACTTACGTTACATGTTTTTTTTTTGCTTTTTGCATCCTTGGTTCTAATCTCCATGCAACAACTTGGTTCTTACGATAAGCTAAACAATGTCAAAAAATGTTATTATAAAAATAAAATATGGAACGTTTAAAATGTCGCCGGCTTTTTCGACGTGATAAACAATATCAGTATTATGGAATAGTATAACATACGATTTCTAAAGCAGTTATAGGCAGTAGTTTTAGCATTTTATGATAAAAACCTCAATGTATGCCCATTAAAATACCCATTAAAACCTATTTTGTAGTTGAAATATACATGCTTGGTATAAACAATATTTTGAAAAATAATCTTATTAAAAATAAGTATGTATATGAAAAAAACACAATTAACATTTTTGCAATATTATTTTATCGGCAAATGGGACTGTGGTCATAACATCCAAATCCAAAGTAGTAGGTATGAGTTTTTATAAATATAGATTCATTGCATCTTGTCTTATAAGATTCGTGTGTAGTGGATACGATATCTTTAGGTAAGAGAGCTGGAAGTTGATTCTGTTCTCATAAAAATGATCGTCGTATGGAGGAAAGTCATAAAAGTTTCAAACATGGTTTTCGTCTTACTCGGCCCAATGAACACACAACAAACAACACACAGCAACAGCGGCAGCAGAAGCAAAATCGGGCACCCAAAGGGAAATGTGGACTGTGAGCTAACAATGAGAGCTTGTAAGCGGGTTGCCTACTTCGCCTTTTTTGCTTCTACTTCTGTGGGTCTCATACATTTTTATACGTTTTCTTATTGGCCTTCAAGTTCCATTCCAGCATAACCATGTTCGTTCCGCATTTTCTATCGGATTTCATTCCATGTTCATGGAACACTGACCTGTTTATCACGAGACATGATTTGAACTTGTTAGACATATACCTGAATTTTCTGGAAGTTGAAGTCTGACCAAGTCAAACTGTTTGAGGCTGATGTAACATTACGGAAAACTGTATATGTACAGATTTTAGGTATGGTATACCGTTTTCTCCTTCTTGGTTCTTCCAATCTCGCAAAAAATTCGCTCAATTTATGTTATGACCTCCTGACTATAATCCAGATCTTGGTATAGTGAACATACACAGTATACAGTCGAGTCAGGCCTTGTCAGACCACAGACCGACAATGTACCGATACCGACTAAACTTTGAATTCAGCTTTACTGCAAATGGCAAATGGTAATGCCAATCTCCTGTGTGGCTCGAGCCGACTTGGATTCCATCTCCGTTTTTTCTCTTCCATCTCGCTCAGGAGCTCCCAGGCTGGATTCTTCCAGCAAATTCAACCTAAGACAGTTAGAGTACAATGGCAAAAGTCTGAGTGGTTATGGATATGGCTCTCGCTCCTTTTTTATTGGAATAACAGAAAAATCAGAGTCAGATTAGAACCTGGAACCAGTTTTCTATTTTCCACACATTTTCTTCAGATCCTATAAAAATACGTGTCTTTTCTGGATTTCCGCGTGTGTCTGAAAAAGTTTCTCTATGTATTAGTGTACGAAGTCTTGTCATGACTCGAGATTTGGTAGCACACACAATGCTTAAATACAAATAGAAAATCAACAACAACTTTTATTCCTATGTACGTGGAAAATAGGATGTAAGCACCGTACAATAGAATAGAATAGAATTCCCTAGACCTAGAGCCATTTGCTTTTGCCTGTGTTGAGTACAAAGTACGATACACTGTACGTATTCATATATTGTGTGTACACAATTTTATCGTTATTCGCATTTGCCAAACCAAAGCAAACCAAGTCAAGTCAGACTGAAAGAAGATACGAACCAGGCTACACAAGTCAAACCGTACACTTTGGGCTTTTCAAGTTTGATGCAATTGGCACTGATTTGATTGGAGTGATTTGCGTTTGCTTCGAGGGTTCTGCTTTTTCCCCTCTTTTTGTACTCATTGTATGTGTACAGTGTACACAGATATTTTATAGGCGATAGATTATCGATGTTTCGCAAAGAGTCTTATAACTTTTTTTGCATAGGTATGATGCATAATGGTATCGTTACATTTTGTTCAAACATGAACATGTCTATGCGTACATGCATGCATACATACACATTCTCTGACGCTATATCTTTTGAGCATTTTATTCTTTCCTTTTCCTGTACAAGAATCTTTGACATTCGAGATCGAGTGTATTGTACTGTACAAAAACTTGCAACTTCTTCAACCTCCACCTCCACCTTTTTTCGCATCTCGATTTTCTCGTAAATACATAGCTTTAATAATAGCATAGGTAATACGTGTGCGACGCACATATATGTTTGTTTGTTATGCACAACGAGTTACGATACGATACCCTGTAATACCATACGATAAGAGATGATGTGATCGTCTGAGCCATTTGAAGATTTGAAAAGGAGAAGCAAAAATGCTTTTGATCTGATATGATATGATTGGAATTGGAAAATCAAAATGGTTGTGTATCTATACATACTCTCGCAAAATGTAGGACAGAGTCAATCGATATTTTATATATATTATGTACACGTATTTTTTGCCAGACATTTAGCTATACACTGACAGCTTTATCTGATACTGGATTGCGGAAAAAACTAACCAAGGAAAGAGGTGTACTGATATTTTACACACACAAAAAATCAAACAATATCATATAAAAATATAGATCATATCCTTCTTGATTTATGATTTTTTTTGATACTCCTCCGTGAACCATGTCTTACTTAACCTTTCATATTTTTTTACAAAGGATCTTCCGAGCTGCCACATGATAAAAAGTTGTGCAAAAATGTTAGAATTTATTGACATTGCAAAGCCAGGCCGGTCTGCGTAAAGTATACGGCACAATGGGTTCAAATTTTACTGAAAGGATGATTCAAAGCAAAATTTACTGTCGAAATACTGAGAAACAAAATTGAAGAAAAATGTTTGGCAGGTCTTCAAATTTCCATAAATACATAGATACTACATACCTATACGAGTATAAGAAGAATAAGTGGAATTAAAAAATTGAACGATTCGTGGGGGTCCTCTCATAGAAAAGAAATCAATTTAAATGAAATGAATGAGGTGCTCTGCATCTGCACAGGCAGAGATTGACAGTTTAAAACGAAACGCAAATGTTCGTCTTAAAATGCAAAAACCGAGTAAAAAATAATGGCAAATAACAATTTGAAAAGTCTACTAAATTGCAATTTACAATATGAAATACAATGTTATAGAGATGTCTCAAACTAAATTGGAAAATATACGCATTTTATCTGAGGTCATCGCATCAAATATTTTTTTATTCTTTTCCTTGCCATTCTCCGCTCCAAGCCAAGTTCTTTTTCTAAAGAAGCCATAACTTTCCCATTGAAGTTCTTGATTTTGATTTTTTGGTCATATGTAGGTACTGTAAAAAACTTTATCGGCACCTTCTTATTCATTTGTTCTATTCTACTCAATTATATTCCATTCTTTACTCGACGGAAGAATCCATTCTCAATGTGGAAGATTAGAGCTGTTTGTACACGCATTATCAAGGAATATACTGAATATTGCAGACAATTATGTGAATGCAAGCTATGATTTTCCTCCTGACTCCTGACCTCTTGCATGAATAACTCAAGTCAAGAGTATATTCAAGTAATTTAAATTTACAATTTATCGCTCCATCCTCGTCTATCTCGTTGAAAGAGCCGCTCATCTCTTCTCCTCTTTCCATTTCTGTCTCTCGGCCTCTGTCCCTCTGCTCTTTACGAGCTCAAAAGTGTTCGATACAAATTTAAACAGAGCTCTTTTGACAGCTCTTTATTGTCTTTAGTGTTTGCTGGTCGCTCCGTCTCATTTCACTTCATTCCATTTCGCTTCGTTTCGCTTTGGTTTGCACATAGGGTGACTGTCCCATGATGACTTGAGAACTCTAATGAAATGTATAATGTGAAGAGTTTGAGACGAATCTCTCCTCTAAGCCGGCAATGGAGTGGATTGGATTTAGGCAGCTTTATTTACACTCTGTTTAGGTACATATTTTCACTCCTCATAACATATGAAATAAGAATGTGTGAGCTGTCCAGCATTTAAAATTAAGTATACATACATATACATTACACATATATATGTGCCTACATTGGAATTGGTTCCTTTAGCTTTCAGCCGTAGGTCTAGTCTCATCTTTTATGCATGGACAAATATAAATGCACATATTTTTATTATTTAGCTCGGCTACTGTACCAAATAGGTCTTGCTCTTATTATTCTCCTCCTGTAGAAAAAAAAAGAAAACTAACAATGGATAAAAAGAACCCCGGTGTATAGATACGAAAGGAAGGACAAGGCGAGGGAACAGGCAAAAAGGCAAAGGATTGAATGAGAGTCAAGGGTATAAAAGCAAAAATCAAAACGGGAATGAATAATGAAGACTCGTATGCAGATGTATTTCAGATGTAAAGGGTCCAGCTTCAGAGCAAAGTTTTTTGTTTGCATGTTTTCCATTCCATTTGACATACTGACTGCATGTACCATATTTTTCACCCGAAGCTCTAAACATCTAAATGAACATCTTGCCATGTAGGAAGGCCGATTAACTTCATTTTTATTAACATTGATATTGATAAATGATGAATTTTGTGCACGAGAAATACAGTCTGACGGGGCAAAATTCTTGTACATGGTACATGGTGAAAGAACTTGGATAGATAAATGGAGCCATTTTTTTCGGCAGATGAAAAAGTCAAAAGACAAACAGAAACAGCAGAAGACGACATGAAAGATGGACAAATAACGTTTCCTGGGTATTAATAATTGTGCAAGTAAATAATATGCAAACATCGAGATTTGGATTTATAATGAATATAGATAAATATGAATATTACCTAAAGAAAATGCTGATTTGCAATAGAAATGTTGTGTGACTCTAAGTATATAATGAAAATAGAATAGTACTGGAAAAAAGCATTAATCATTTTTGTGGAGACCACTATCTCTGTACATATAAATAGAATACCCGCCAGGGTATTCATCCAGCTATCCATCTTGGAGCTCAGAATGCATGTAAATGTGAATGATTTGAATGTGATTTTTACTCCTCATGTTCCTCTACATCCCTGTCATTGTCGTTTTCATTTTGGTTTGTCTCGTTGAATTCAAATCACAGAAGTGCACACAAGAAACATCTATTTGAGGGGAAAACGTGCATCAACACTGAGTGAATTTTTGCAGTGATTTCTTTCTACCATTCTTTTCCCATTTTTGGCGTTTCAATGGAAATGAAAACGAAAGCAAAGAGTGAAAAGTGAAGCCAAAAGATCCAAATGGAAGGAAAAGAAAGAAAGCATGATGGAAAATGATGAAAATTCTGTCTGTCTGTCTTCCTGTCATTCCAGAATCAGAAACTCTGACATTTTAGATAGAAAAATGAAATGAAATCACTCTCTGATTCCCAGTTCCAGCTCTAATTCCAGCTCCAGCTCCACATTCAAAAATAGGGGAAGTCCATCATCTTCATTGTCATTTTCATTTTCAAGGGTTCCGTCATTGTCATTGCCATTGTCGTTGGCATCGGGAGTGGGATCGTCATTCTCATAGCCACGGTCGTAATTACGATATTACTCATAATACATACATTGTACTACATAGTTATCAAGCTATGTACATAATCAGTTTCGATTCCTTCGTGCAGTTTGTATCTACATACATACATTTGACGAAAAAAGCAGCACCATGATTAGCCCTATCAGCGATATCAATTGTTAATTTAAAAGCATCGTAAAATTGGGAGCGAGCAAAACAAATCCATAATTCACAGTTTACTCTAGAAATACGAATCGTACAAAAAAGCAGTCGAATTCAATGTGCCTCAACTACGCTGCTGCTGCGTGTGTACGTGTGTGAGTTGTGTTTTATTGAGTCAAAGCAAAAGTTTAACATAAAATACATACATGTATAATGTATAATGTACACATACATAAAATACATACATATAGATGAGTGAGTGATGCACTTACTGCAATTATTCTTAAAAAGAGGGGAAAATACTGGAAGAAGGAAGGAAGGAGCAGTGCTGCGACTCAGTCATAGAATGTAGTGGAAAGGAGAAAAAAGCATTCGTATTAGTTGAAAATGAAAAGGAATATTTTATTAGAGTGAAGTGAAGAATAAAATGTAATGGGGGTTCGCGGACAATATTCGAGCACGAGGGAATTACATACATAAACGATATATGTATAATGTATAGTGCATACTTCAACATATACGTACCTATTCACGTTATTGACATATGTATACAATTTTTAAATAGCAAACCAATAGCAATACAAGTACGGATACAACTGTCTGAGTCTGTCTATGAGTATGAGTGTTGGCTAAAATGGTAAGTGGTAAAAGTACTGTGGAGACAAGAGGAGGAAAGGAGAGGGAGAGAAAGAGTCCCAGTACTATTCATTTGTCAGAGTCCATTACTTCCACTGGGACTGTTTTGTTTTCAATGAGGCATTTGGGCTCTGCCACACACTCTCTTTATACCCTCATATCTCTCCATGCTGTATACGTATGATATTGTCGAGATTTGGGATACATTTTAATTTCCCTTATCATTATTTTTCTATATGTGTTTCAAATATTTTTCACATATATGGGCAAGTCTGTATGTACAATAGCAATAATTATTGGCCAAAATTGAAAATCAGTGTAAGTATATCTGTATGTTGTATGTATTGTGTATACAATATATACAAACTACAAACTCTCTGCAGTTGGTTGTTAGTTGGCGGCAAGCCGACTCCTACTCCGACTTGGGGTACTAATAAAGCAGGGTGTAAGAAAAATATAATGTTCATGAGCAGTGCATTACATTACATTACGTATTATGTTATACATATTATACAGATATTTTGGATGTTAAATGTTATGGGTGCAATGTGGAGCAGACATATTTATTATATAGGAAAACTTTGGTTCCTTTTCTCTCTTCCCCTGTGCTCCATGTGAAGTTTCAAGCACTTCATATATTTTCCGATTCCGGTCTGCCTTTGATTGTGATTCTGACTGGGCTGTGACTTCGATTCCGATTTTGATCTCGAATCCAAGCGCAATGCCAAGTAGGAAAAAAAGAGACGGAAAGTGGTAAAAACTGGTAAAGATCTCGCAAAGTGAGTTGCGACAAGCGGAAAAGAGGGAGAGAGGGATGAAAGATAAAAGATGGAGAATTTTTGGCTGTGGTCTCGGCAAAAGGCGTCTGCTTCCAATAAACATGTTATATGGCTAATGTATAATCTATCTGTGAATGCATGACAATATATCATACCTTATATTATTATATTATGCAACTGGGTTAGATGTTAGCTATATGCATG
>JAQIVE010006376.1:0-11605 GCA_034698285.1 Sminthurinus bimaculatus | reverse complement strand
AAATAGGATGGGTTTTTATAAAAAGACGGTTGTTTTGCAAGACGTATTTCCACGAAAAACCTTTTTAACTAAAGATAGAAAAACCCAGGTGGAAACTACGGAAAGATATGGCGGGAGTATCACGGCAAAGCTGAAAACGTTGAAAAAATGCAGTATTGATACATCCTGTTGTTTTTGATGAGTTACTGTTGTGTGGTAACAAAGTACTCAAAATTTAAATCAAGCTTTTATGGGACTGAATTACATATCACTATCTACTAGCTTTGGTACAATATTATGCAACCGTTATGTATACCGGTATGTTGACGCATTTAAGTACTCAAGCTTGACTTGTATCTTTATCATATGTACATTAGATAAATATTCAATATAGCAACACAAATGTCTGTTCTCGTGTTCTTGTTTGTGTTTGCTCTATGGGGGCTACACGTTTGCAAACAAAGTAATTAGTAATATGGATTGGAGGGTGAGAGCACCAGCTTGAGGCAGCGTTTTGATGATGATGAACCCACGTGCACTTTCATGATAAATATTAATATGTGTACATTATACATGTTACATAATTTATGCTGTTTTTGTACACTAAATCTTCCCAAAAGTTACCTAGAGAATTTGGAAAGGTCGTCTGAGGTCACTAAAGCTTGATTAAGGAATAGCATCAGCTTTCACCCTACAAGATGCGTTATTAAAGACAGGTAGAATTTTTATCATTATCGGGATGAAGGGGAACGAGACGCATGTCAAATTTTACAAAGGAGCAAACCAAACTTGTTGGGTAACTTTCAGGAAGCAAAAGTAACAAAATGTGGCATTTGTTTGCTGACGGTTTTGCACGAGTGTTTTTTGGAAGTTATATTGTACGTAAACATACATTGTGAGTCTGCGAGGACAGCTCTGTTAGATTTATAATATGTACATATGTTTTAGCTATTTGCTGTAGAATATGATGGGAAATTAATCGGGGAATATGTACATGACCACATTTTCATTGTGTAAGCACAAAATGCTCTGTAAACTGACGGCGGTAGGGTGTCTTTGTTTGTGATAGTGAATGTGAGACACATACATCATACATACATACATACATACATGATACTTTCATTGCTTTCGGGCAAATGACGAAGAGTGAGTGCTTTGTAGCCAGGCACTTGTTCAGATTTTGTGCACCGTATTAGCTCATTTAGTTTTGCAGCGGCAGAAGCAAATGCTTTTCATTTGCTGTCGTAGAGCTGAATGCACCTGCATCCCTGTATAAAGAAACTACAGAAACTCTACGTCAGGCTAACGATTACTCGCTGACTTTCGTAGTTATACCAAGTAGACTTGTGCGGTATACAATATGCATTATGCATAACTATGTGCTAAGTATATTATGTACAGCTTGCATACATATACTTACACAGTGTTTACTGACTGTTTTTAGGGTTAAGTAATTAAAAATTGGGAGAGGGCCGAGTTACCCTCTCGTGACTGTATGTATCACTTTCTCTCTGATGCTGAAAGAGAAAATCTACTCCAAGGATATGAGAATACTTTAGTGTGTTTTGAATACATGCATGTACAATGTACACATAACTGCGATGCTTAATAATGTTTCGATTTGTTTATTTGTTTTTTGCAGGACTGGACCTTGAAAATCAAGTTTGTTCAGCCCAGAGATGAGGGCATTTATGAATGCCAACTAGCTCGGTGAGTGAACTACTGACATTGAGATGATTCCACTAACACGTTTATTGCATATTACTAAATATTTACTTAAAGCGTGACTATATAGGCCTATAATGTTACGGTAGTTGATAATCTTGATCATTTATGCGTATTTCTATTTTTATTTGCATAACAGGCATCCCCCATCGAGCATATTTTTTAAACTAAATGTTGTGGGTAAGTACAAAGTAAAAACGGATGATTTTTCATACTTGATTTGCAAAGGTACAAGGTTTTCAAAGGAGATTAATATTTTTTTAAACCAAATGCTTAGAATCCCGAGCTGAAATAAATGGCGGACCTGACAAATACATCAAAAGTGGCTCTAGCCTTCGACTTGTCTGTGAGCTCAAATCTTCGACGGAGGCCCCAAATTTCGTCTTTTGGTATCAGGTAAGAAATAAAAAGTAAAAAATAACTTTGTAGGTTTGCATTCATGCATTATTGGTTATACCGTATACAATATATTGTCATTAATTCAGGTTTGTTTTTTCCCATAATTTTGTGATGCAATAAATATTTAACTTTTATTGCCTTTGTCTAGGGTTTGACGATGATAAATTATGACCCGACGGGTCGAATAGAAGTAACTCATGATAGATACTCAAGTTCTTTGTATATTCGAAGTACTATCAAAAGTGATTCTGGTAATTACAGGTGAGAACATTTTACTTGAAATTTTTTCAAACTTTTTATCAATGTTCATTCATGCTTTAATTTGTAAGCATGTAGCACAGTGGATGGTTTCTAAAACATTTGTCTTTATGCACAGTTGCGTCCCTTCCAATTCGATCCCGGCTTTCATATCTGTCCACATTTTAAACGGTATGAACATTTTTTTACAGTTGTATAAAATACATACTCACAAATGATGGCTTACAGCTTACAACACAAGAGCATATATTTTAACTATACATGCGAAACATTTTTTTTGAAATCCATTTTCTGTCGAAATCACAAGAACTTTGTTTTTTTAATCTTCTGAAACATCACTGAAAAGAGGTGACAAAGTCATTATAATACCCAATATTACGTAATGTACACGCATACATCCGAAAGGTCTTAACTCTTTTCTAAAGAAAATCGAGCTTTGAACACAACAGGAGAAAAATTAAGAAGAAAATGAAGGATGTGAATGTAACTGTATAAACAGCCAGAAAACGACTGTGGAAACTAATTTTCTCCCTCGCTATTCCATTCATGGCTTGAGCCTCAATTTAAAAGGGATAAAAGAGCGAAATGTAGACATTTACATTTTTTATTTCCCTCTTTTATTCATATTGTTTTGTTGTTCTCCATTCAAGTCTCCAGTTGTAGCCTGAGTTTGATTACATATTTTGTACTAATGGAAAAGCATTTAGAATGCTTCCCACCAGTCATTTCACAACTGCTTTCGAAATTTCTTTTACCTTGCTTCATAAGCTCATTTTGACTTTTCTCGTCAATCCTACAATATTTTATTGAGTCAACAGACAACTATAACAACAGTTGATACACAGTAAAAGAGAAGTAAATTATTCATTTACACGCTTCCGGTTCACAAGCCGGTCGATAGGTTTCATCACGCCATCAATTTTTCATTCATCCATCCATTCATGATCTTCTAGCAATTAATCCCAATATTTTCCACGGAAAAAGTATCAAAAACTCTTTGAAAACGTGTTATGCAATGCAGTACACGAGTTATGCACACAATAATAGGCGAAACAGTCTAAAAATATTGATCTTACGTTACTACAGCAAATGTTTATCATTTTACTCGCTAGTTTTTATTCACCGCGGCAAGAATAAAGAGCAAAAGTACATAAAGAAAAATGGTGCATGGATGATATTGAAAGGGCAAAATGTTGTCATAAATCAGTATCAGTATGACGGGATGCATTAAAGGATCTTAACACTATGATATGAAAAGGTTTCCTAATTGACCTTTTTAAGTGTAGACCATCTACCATACGAAAATCGTGCATAAAATTGTGAGAGTAAAGTCAAAAGGGAGATTAGAACATATAATGCCTAACCACAAAAGTTGAAGATGAGGAAGCTGAGGAGAAAAGTCTTTGACTTGACTTTTGAGCCTTAATGAGGTTTCAAACAGCTTTTTTCTCTAAACAAATCGGCCTAATCACCGGCGTCAACAAACCGCCTTTGAGACAGCTCACGCACGCCAGATTCCTCAATGGCAAAGGTGTAAAGCGGGAAAATGAGCTGTTTGCATGGTATGGTTTGATATGGCCTGGCCTGATTTTTTCATTTAATGACGCCGACGAGTCATTTCATTCATCCGTCGAAATTTCACACTGAAGGACAAAAGAGAAAGAAAGAAAGTGAGAGGTAAATGGAAGAAAGATTGACTAATGTGAAAAAGTAACTATTGAGTAGGTACGGCATAAGTTTGAGGCTTGAAGATTGAGTTTGAGATTTAGATTGAGAATAGGGAGAGCCAAGCCAGAGAAGCTCTGGATCTAGATCCAGATCAAGATTGAGACTTCAAATCAATTTCCTTGATTAATTAGAATCCATTTTGTTGGGTTTGGCTGGGTTTGATTTTTGGAACGCGAGCTGCGGATTGACTTGAAAAAGGAAATTTTCCTCTCGTTTCTCCCATCGACACCGTCCTAGATCTTGATTTCTCTAAATCTGGTTGCGGCTCCTTCCTTCCTTTCATTTCTTTCCATTTTCTCCATCACCACTATATATCATCATCATTATCATGGTGAATCGTGAATCGTGATGATCATCATCAGTCTGACTTTTGATTTTGAGTTTGATCCACATTCGTGCACATATGTACGTACAACGTACATACACGGATAAGTTTTCTTTCGCCTCATTCTCCAGTCTCTCTCGACTTTGGGATCAAATAACTTTTCACTAGGTTAGACGTTAGATGAGTTGAGGGTCGTCGTGCATGCATGCATACGTACATACACATACACACATACATACGTATGCAAACCTGGAACTATGCGTGTGGCCGTAGAGCTGGAGAATGGAACTGGAATCTGAATCTGAATCCGATCCAGTCTCACGTCTCCTTTTGCTCTCTTTTTCGGCCGCTTGGTTGGAGAAGTATCTGGAAAACTTGGAGACAAAGCATGCATGGAGAAAGTTTAAGGTCGGAGGAATTTCAGATTTCGGTGTTATTGATGTTGTAGAAAGGTTCTCTTTTCTCTCATACACCAGCCTTTCTCCATTCCTTCACCCTGCCCTCGTGCTGCTGCTCATTCCTTCACGTCTTTTGCCTTTCTCTTGTTCTCTCTTCCTCTCACTTTCTCCACTTCTCTCTCGTCACCTTCAATTCAGCTGACTGCATTCAGTACTCGTCCATGACTGAGTACCAACAAAAGTACATGTAAATTACATGCATATTTTTCCTGCTTAAACTCATCTGGAACTTTGGAAATTCGCTTGCCTCTCGATTCTCGATTCTCGATCCTTTTGGTCGGCTCGTTCTCTGCAAAGAAATTCTTTGTATTATTCTATTCTCTGTTCCATTCCATTCCATTCAATTTTCTCGCTCTCTTTATTCCATTTCATTTTTTCCCGACTCCTTTTATTTCTTCCGCCTTTCTTCCCTCTTCCTTCTTCCGCAATCCAATATAAATACATAATACATGTACTGTATATATATATTATACATCGCACATGGACAAATTCTTCATGAAATTGTAATTTAAATACTTTGCTTTTCATCCGAAATTTCCATTATATTTACGAATTTATGAATTTTGGCTGTTTGCGCCAATATGCACAAAAATTCAAACAGCAAGTCGAAAACCAAAGTTTGGTCCATTGAGAATATTGTTCAGAAAACAAAAACATGAGTACTGATAAAATCTTTAAATTTTCTGGGAAGAAATAACGGCAGTTCAAAGTAAAAAATAAAAATTGCACATTGAAAGCTGATAGTGTATCACGCGTGCATTTAGAGCAACACAATACATTATAAAGTATAACTAAAATTAGCGGGGGAAAGTGCGTGGCAAGAATTTGGTGCTGCTAATCCGGATTCCTTCTAAACTGTTTAAGGGAATTTTCCTGATTAGCATTTTTAAATTCCCTCTTGCCTGACACAAAAATGCGAAAAATTCTTGGAAGATTTGTAATATAAATCGCTTTCGCGGATTTTCATCAAATCTGGTCAAAAATGCGGATTTTCTTCCAATTCGCACCACACTAATTCGGATTATATTGTAAATTTTATATTGTCATTGCACATTTCATTTTACGAAACGGGGCTTTTAAGATCATAAAATATGATAACAAACTGCACATGCATACATTAACAATAAGTGTCAAAAGGTAAAACCAGAATGTGAAAATGTTCTGAGAAACCTTTTAGATCCAATACTGACTAAAGATATAGTCTGAAGATCGAATCAAGTGTTTAGCCTATTATATACGGGGAAAAGCCAAAAACCTTTGCATACCCATAACCATCTATGTATGATATTTGAAAAATGTTGAATATTGAAAATAAGTGAAGCCTAATAACATGCAGACCGTACAAATCGTACATTGTAAATAACTTGGATATACAATATATACTGAACCTTAGAGCTTTCTCCTTTTGTAGATGTATCCATTTAAAAGAGTGCTAGAAGAAATTCGTACTGAGACTTTATATGTTTGATGTATGTACAGATACACTGCACTGTTCACTTTACATTTAAACATAAAAGTTGGGAGGATAGCTCAGGGCAAATGATATTGATTTACTCGTTACTGCACGACTGGATCTGGTTACAAACGGCAGTTCTTGCATTACAGGGATTCGACACGCTGGATAGAGTAAAATAAAAATGCCTCTGATTTTTGCTGCATTATTTTATGTGCGCCTTGTTTTCCTTGTAGGCCTTCTTTTTTAGCTATCCCATGTGATGGACAATATTACAAACTTTCAATTTTCAATCTTAAATACCCTTTCTGGTTTCTTCAAAATGTAAAAAAAGTTCTTCCATTATCCATTACAACTTTTCTATTTTCAGCAAGTAGGTCATATCGAGAACAGAGCGAAGAATTAAGACAGTTGAAAAGTATTTTAAATCAAAAACGAATGCAAAATCTATACATTTTACAACTTCAACCATACTTTGCAAATGGTTTCTTTTTTGAAGGTAAGGAAGGAATAAATTATGGTAAAAATTAGGTCAGGACAATCACGGTCATGATTATGCATTTCATGTCACGTCATATCACATCACATTGTGGCGTATGTATGTATGCGTACAATATAGATATAAAAGTTGCGGAAAACAGGAATATGGAGCATAAATAGGATGGAAATAGATATCGAGATTGTGGAGAATGATGATATACATAGACAGATGGATTCTGATTTGATTTCCAGAAGGATCAAAACGACGTTGGAAAGGAAGATGAATAAAAAAATAGACGACGAAAGGTCGTATGACAATTTGTCCTGATGTATGCATGTATGTAACCTGATACTGATACATTCTACATACGTTTTACACACATAGTTATAAAATTCCAAGGAAAAGAAAGCGGAGACGAATACTTGCTACTCCTATGCATAGTTTTGCATTATACCATACCGCAATTTCCAATCCCAGGAACCTCTCTCGTCGTTCCACACAGGGACATGATTTTCAAATATATAAAATCTTTTTATTTCCACATATGCATATGCGAGACTGCGAGTCCGCCTCAGATCGAAGACGGGCGAAATATGTATGTATATGTGCGTAGTATCTATAATGATGATCGTAGCACAATAAATATCAATTTTCAGTGTATATATAGAACAGAATATTGGTAGAGATGGCCAAAGTCTAGACTCTAGACCTTACACATGTAAGCATCACGAACAGTATGCAAAATTTAAACTAATGTAGACATTATAAATATTATAATCATCTAAAAATCACAGAGCGTACAGGAGGCGTCGCGTTTTTTTCAGATTTATACCGCACCCTTCAACTTTCCCGTTTTTCTAATTTGCAATCATGTTAAGTATCTACATTTAAAATATTACTGGAATTGGTGGCCATTTGACCTCTACAGACCATGTCAAAAAGTGTGTCAAAAGTGTTTCATTTTGCCCCTTTACGTATGTATCTCCACGCAAATGTACGACAGAAACTTCTTCGAAAAAACCCCGATTGCGCTGCCCATTAACAGCATATTTTTTCACCAAAAAATTGTTTGATTTTTTATGTAATTGTGTATTAAATAATATTCTGTTAATGGGCAGCGCAATCGGGCTTAATTACGGAAACCAATTAATTTAATTTGGTATGTACGTTACATAGGATAACATACACTTCGCGGGCGAAAAATTTAAATTTAGTCATCCTTGTTTCTTTTTCTTTTTGGAGTTAAAAAGCTGTTTAAGGATAACTGTAGTTACAATTAAACAAGTAATGATACAAACATGTATTATACATCGTTGAACAGGAAAAGATACTAGCTTTTTAATGATATGTAATACATAAGTACTTTCAATTATGAGCAATATCGTACATATGAATAGGGCATGTACGCTCTGTGATTTTTAGATGTTGTATTATGTTGGTCGATTCTTTTGTAAATATAGTAAATAGGGATGCAACGATAATAATTGTTAGTGTATTTTACAAGCTACTTTTTTCCCCAGTCCTTTTTATTTTGTACAACAGGGCAGTAGAAAGACAAGCAATCGTTGTTTTTTTGTTGAAGATTTCTAAAGGAAAGTCAAAAGTGTGTATGTGTGTGACGCAGATGCTTTTTATGATGGGCTCTATTAATGGCTTCCATGTTTTTATGGGTGTTTTGTGTTTTCCCTTGTGTATAAAGAGACAAACTAGAGTCCAACTCCCTACTATCCAAAAGTTGCAAGAAACGAGAAAACAATTCGTTTTGTCATAGTCAATATAGTACTTAATACTTTTGACTTCCGAGAGGAAAATAAAAGAACAAACGTAGCAAAGGGCAAAAGAGGGTATCAGGACCACAAGGTCTTAGAACAAGAAAACAACGAAGCACTAAATGTCTTTCACTTAAACTACCCAGTTACATTAATGGATGTTAAAGGGAAGGGAGAAAACAAATAATTATATCAATCATAAACAGCGTTGAGAAAAAAGCTCAATTAAACCAATTTAAAAACTGTGGGATATTTGTTTTTCTATTGTAAGGGGACATGTTAAGGACTTTTTTGCCTTGAAATATGAGCAAAAACTCCCCAAGCCAATAGATTCATAAGCATAAGTAATTAGTTATCACATGAATGATGGCGCTCTCAAGCTTGCATTTGTTCGCTGACTTGACTTGATTTCGATAAGACTGCCGCGGCGAATTTCGCCGTACCTCTTCAGCTCTTTTCATGATCATATTGAAGTATCTTCCTATTTTGGTCGATAGAATATGTACTATAAGTTTATCACCTTAGCAATTTATTATGATATGATAGTTTATCTCTCGCTCATTCTCATGAATTGCATTTATCATGTGTGTGTTTTTGAAGCTGTGAGAGTTTTTAATAAAATAAATAATATTTATTTTTACCATATTACATAGGAGCAATGTACATCATCATTGTGTACCCAATTCTACTACTGCTATTACTACTGTGACAGTAGTACTGTCCATTAGACCATAGAACGAGGGGCTTGAAAAATTATTATGAGTATGGCCGTTGATGATCGATAATTTGAATGAGAAAATGAGCTGTATCTTTATCTCTGCTGGGATTTTGATTTTGGACTAAGCTAGCTGCTGTTATCTCAGTTTTTGTGTTAGTGGCTATTAATTGGTGTCGTTTTAAATCTTTCTCTAGGTGGTTGAATAGTTTATACTAGATTTTGTTTTAAACCTCTCTCTAGATGGTTGAAATAGTTTATACTTGGTAAAAATATTAATAATATTAAAAGATTCTTCTCTTGTATAACAAAGGTAATTTTATTATTTCATGCCGTATTTTTTATTCTATTATGCATATTATGTAGATTTTAGGAATTGGAGATTATAAGTGAGAAAAGGTTTTAAGACTTGCTCATCTTTTATACCTTAAAAGCTTTAAATCCGTATAGATAACGCTGATGGGACTGTGACTTTGATTTGTGGTGATGTGGTGAAACGTAGAACGTAGTTAGCTGCAGCTTCTGATTTTAAATAGGCACATTTAAAAGTGTGCCTGGACAGGAACCGTGAGTATTTGTTTCTGGACACCTGTCAAAGAGAGACAGAGGGACGTGAGAAGTAAAAAATAAAAAATAAATCATATTATTACCATTAGATACGAAATAGATTAAGGAGAAACGGGCTCAAGTGAAAGTAATTACAACACGCATGTATTAGCGGTCCAAAATTGAAATCTCTAGAGTCCATCCATCTGTAGTTGAGCCAGGGAAAGTTTCTCTGCGCACCACCATCTAGACCAACAATAACAACCATAATATCCTATAATTTCTCGTTAGATCTAATTGAAACTGGAGAGGGAGATAAAGACAAGCAGGAGAAAATTAGGTGATACTCAAACCATTTGAATGACTTACTGGAAACCCCAATGGGAACTGAATCTATACAGATAACTTGTTTCAAACCCAAACTGCGCTAATGCTAAGCTAAACTAACCAAAGTCAATGTATACATAGTCACAAAGTAATTGAACCACCAATCCTGGGCATCAGCTGGCAAGTTCCATTTAAATACATACATTAGATACCTTATATACTCTTAGACCAGAAATATGTTATTTCTTTTCTTTTAATTTTCCCATGCTAACAAATGGGGAAAGTAGAATAACCGGGTTTATTTATTTCTGGTAGGAGAATACATACCCAGACTGTTACTCCTGTATACGTATCTATGATACATCCTGCTCCAAAAACTCCAGGCAACATGAAAAGAAATAGAGTGACGTTGATGGAAAACTAATCTGGAGAATCATGGCTTCTATCAACATACTCTCCTGTTTTTAAACGTACATACACATGTGTAATGTGTACACATATATTTTGTGTGAAGTGTGTATTCCCTTGTTGCTTAAATGTCTCTTCCTCATTTCCTTCGTCTCCTTCGCTACTTGTAAATTTAGGTATTAAATCTGAAGGTCGGTTTTCCTCCAGATTTATTTAATTAAATTAACTTACATCTATATTTCATTTTCCAGTTTTTGTTTACAATTATTTTAACAGAACTTTATGCATGCAAATTTATGTACATAATATATTGAAGGTATAATGGAGTTTGACCTTGAAACTTTTCCTGGAAAAAAGACCGTGTAAAATGAATGACGGAAAAGAAGTGTTAGGAGTCATTTCCTTCTCTCACCTGAACAGTTTTAAAAGAACTGAAAATAATTCTTGGTGGTTCTTTTTTTGGGTTATTTGATGTCGTATATAGAATAAGGAAGTGCTGTGACTTGTCTTGGTCATACATAGGTGTATACAAATGAAATGGCTGCTGCTTGTTTTAAATGTGATACTGTTCACTGTTCACATATATCGGGGCTAGGATTAAAATGAAAAGACATGTTCCATTTCAGATGTGGAAGGATCATCGCAACTCACTCACTGTATTATGTATTATGTATGTGTATGAGGAGGCAAGGGAAAGAAGGAAAAAATTATACATGCCTGAGACTATACACTGTATGCATACATAAGTAAGTATCTGTAGCGGAGTTTTTGGCGAAGAGATTTTGTTCCTGTTTATATTGTAAAAGTGCGTGCTGTTGCTAACCTGTCGATGTTCTCAGATAGCTTACTGTGTATAAACATGGTGTGCCTCCAGACTTTCTTTTAGTCCCTTTCGTACTACTTTTGACGGCTTTTCGAAAGTGCAAAAGGGGGTTTTCTTTAATCACAAGTCATAAACGCACTCCATATAATATACAGAGGATAATTCATTCGTTTCTACTCAACAAGCGAGCTAAATTCTGACGTTGTACTTA
>JAQIVE010006375.1:0-11606 GCA_034698285.1 Sminthurinus bimaculatus | reverse complement strand
AAATTTTAACAGATATAATGTTTTATTAGGTTCTAGTTTTTTTAACTTATATAAGACTAATATTAATCATTTAAAAGGGAAATGTTTTTCAGTTCATGTGACGCGTAATTACAAATTATATTTGATTTCAAACAAACAAATAAATTATGATCATTAATCTTGCGACAGCTTTTACATTCATGCACACGTATATTGAATTGTTATTGTTTGTATAGAATTCATCTCGAACATACAATAAGAATGAAGAAGGTACCAATTAAATAAGTGGTTCAAGTCGCCTGTACAAATATTTGTGGGAATTTTTTGCATAATGTGGATCGTCGTCATATAACGCTACGCACACATACTTATTTACCGACCCGATTTTCTCAGTATCAACTATCAACTAATTCTGTTTATACACACACATGCACAATGCACATATACTCTGCTCTGTATATAATTTAGTGAAAAAAATGTACACGACTAAGGCTGTTTGTTGGTTCATTCGTAAGGACTATTTTTATTTCCTCCATTTTATTTTTAAAACTGTAAACTGACAATGAACAATAAACATGTACATTGTACATGTATCTACGCATTGTGTATTGTTGATAGGCTACCTATTTTTACTGTCATTGGAAAGTACTACACACACACACGTGTGCTAGGGTTGAACACGCAGCATATTATGGTAAAGTGTTGTTCTTTTGGAACTGGAAAATGTACATTTAAAGAGGCTAATAACTAATATTGATCTGGAAAGTTTTTATGATAAAAAATATAGAGAATTGCAAATTACGATAACTATAAATATCGTAGGAGAAGTTTTAGTGCCAACTTTAAGGAAAATGCTTTGTGGAAAACTTGCTGTCATCACTGATGACTGCCGGACCTCAGAGGTAAAATTTCCCTCGTCTCTAAGAGATACTGAAATATCAGTGCTGAAATTTTCCCAACCACGAAATTGTCTATGTTTTTCAAAGATGATGTCACCCAATTGCGTAATTTTCCAAATGATTGTACATTTAAAAAAATAATATTAAGCTTGTGCTCATCATTGCTCACAAACGAGTTGTTTAAGAGAAGCCGCAAGCAAGAGAAGCGATTTATATCATACTACATATTATGATGTATGTAAATGTAAGCACAAGAATGTAGGTTTGAAAATCAGGACAAATGGTAGTTTATTCAACACATATTGGTTTCATAACATATTCGTAGCAAATGAGAGATAAATAATATTTAAAGAGTGTATAAAAACATTCTTACGATTACACACACACATTTTACGTTACAACATATACATATTATATTTACATTTGTATTTTGTATTATATATTAGTCTTCTCATTCAGACTGTATTTTCCTTTCCCTCTTGTCTCTTGTGCTTTCACCTTGACTTTCCCCAGCGAACGCATTTCACGAAGCATCGTCGAAACTCCTTTGACCACACGGCGTAGATGAACGTGTCAAGGATGGCCTGGAGTGGGAGCACAGATCTCATGTGAATTTGCAAGTAGGCCCACAGTCGATTGATGATATCACATTCCACCTCAAAGCCCAGTGCCGTCCTCTTCTGCATACATTTGCGCTGCATCGGAATTATCGTGACGATGGGCAGTAGAAAAATCCACATGGGGATCTTTTGAAAGAATGTCAAATAAAAGAAAAAATTATATACATGGAAGAAAAAAACGTCTCATTCTGGGTTTTAAACAATTCCCTAGAATTTTTAAAATCCCAAATTACCATGATAAGAAGAACTGTGCGGGCAAATCGGATAGAAGGGAATAGTTTCCACACATGAAAAAAGCCGTGAGTTCTGGTCATGTGCATTCCCCGGAAGAAGGGGTGACGAACTGCACTCTCCGACGGATTCTTTGACAGCTTTTTGCCCAAGGTAAACGATCGAGATCTTGGTAGGGCAACTTTGATCGTGTACGGCATTTCCCCGTTGTTGCGCTTAATAGTATTGTTATTGATCCCCGGGGTGGTAGGGCCATACGGGGTCATGCGACCTTGTCCATCTAACCCGTTCATGGTATTACTGTCGTCAGTTTGTATTTCACTGGTAGAGTCGACTGTGGACATGATTTTTGCTGTGGCGGGAATCATCGGGTCCGCATTTATCACAATGGTCACGGACTTGGGGAAAGAGGGGAGAGAAATGGCTCTGGTCAGACGGGGCAAATGCTCATGATCATGCTCATGATCATGTTCAGTCTCAGTCACTGGGGGCTCATCCGGTTCCGGTTTTAAATCCGGAACCTCAAATACGGAGATTGCGTCCTCATTCATAGCGTTCCTTAGATTCTTCCTAAGTTTCTTAAGTCTATTGCCCGAATTCAAGTCTAACTTACAAGGGGTGAGAATCATGGGTAAGGGGACCTGCATAGAAGCATTTATGTGGTAGGGGATGCGAATTGGTAACAAAGGGGAGGCCAACTGTCGACGACGATTCAGGGTCATTTGGCTCTTGGAAAAAGCCCCCTTCGCTTTTTCAATGTCCTCGTCTTCTCCATATTTTAAGCGGTTAAGCTCATCATCATCCTCGTCGTCATCGTCATCAGAGGCATCATCAAAAGCTTTACTGTCAAGTTGATCGGATATCAAGCCCACTTGCAAATCCTCGTTTTCAACACCCCCGCCATTGTTGTTGAGGAACTCTTGGCAGTTCTGAAAGTTAAAGATGGAAGGAGCTCGAGAAGCGCCACCATTTAGACCCCCAACAATTTGGGCGATTGGACTGTCCAAGTTGTGACAGGGGCTGTTGAACTGGTTCAAATGACTAAAGTCCAAAACGGGTGGACGCGGACGCGGACTGGCGGGGATCGACATGGACAAGGGGTCGCCTTTTTGACCAAAGTCGTGGTAGCACATGGACAGCCGTCGAGAAAACATGCTGGAATTTCTCGAAGAGTGGATGGCGTTCAACTGTTTCTTGGCTATGCGAAGAACGCAACTGTTAAACAGGAAGATGAGAATGGAGCAGATTGAGAGGATTATTGAGAGGGAGACGAGTTGGACTCTTTGAGGACGGCACACGGGATCTGTGTACATAAAATATCAAAAAGATAGACAGAAATACTTAATCGGTTGCGGATTTCCTCTGATTGTTTATTTATTTTTCTCGAGCTCTTTTATTAATTAAAACTATCTTTACACTATATATTGTGTATTTTTATTTACCTCTCAAGCCAAAGAACATGGACATGGCTGATAAAACGCTTCCGGCCATAATAGCAAACGTGCAGCCGAAAAAAACCTGTGTTTAAGAATTACATAGACGAAGTCCAAATTAGAGATGGTTATTTATTATCAAACTAAAGACTTAAAAAATAAACAGTAGTAGAGGCAGAATGCTTAAGCAAAATATGAGGTAATGATGCGTGATGTTGTCTCACGTGCTTTTTCGAGATAGTACTCGAGTAGTAAAAGGGGCATCGAACGGCGATGTAACGATCTAGGGAAAGCAAGGTGAGAATCAGCATGTTACACACGTACGGGATGCCCAAAGTTGCTCGTTTCAAGACGCAGAGCTCCCTTTGAGGCCACACCAAAAGAACCAACTCCAAGCATTTCTGTAATCCATACATTCATACCGAGAAAACACAAACAATAAATAAAAACTCTGATATTTTAATCTATATCACTAGAATATAATCATATCGTGATAACCTTTCAAATAGTACGGAGATTTGACATTGAATACACAGTATAAGTGTAGATACTAATATTGGTTGAACATATAGAAGCTACGCATATTGACACTTATGATTTGTATGATATTTTATCAAAGTACAAAGAGTTAATTGTTGTTTTGGTCTATTGGCTAAATATCATTACCGTAAAAACTCTAACTAATTATGCCTCGTGTTTATAGGATTTTTCCTTGAGTATCATTTTGAACATCGTAAAAAAATTAAAAAACTTAGCTTGTCTATTATCTGCTCAAAACACGTTCTATGTAAATACAGTGTACAGTGACTGTACCACAAACCTTTGCTCCTAACTTATAACTATTCGAGATTTTACGGTGTTGTAATTAATATAGTATATCGTGTCAAAAAAGATAAAATCCATTCGGTTGCCCGATAGATACAATGCTAACTATGCCAAGTCTCCATGCTGTCTCGAGCTATTTAACAACGTCTTAACCTTAAGCATCACGTTTCTAGTGTGTAAAATAAAAAAGGAAGCGTCAATGCGCGTTTATATTATCGTACATGGCATCCAACAAGAAGATCAGCGATGCAGAGTCCAGCCATCCACAGATGTCTTGGTTTCCATAAATCTCTGTTATAAGTAGAAGCAAAAAAAAACAAAAAATTATGATTACTTACTTAGTTCAATGACCAACTTGCTTTCTCAGGAATGCAGGAAATATTGTTGATATAATATTATAGTCAAGAATGTAAAAATGTCATACCGAGATTTTATGACGACCCAGAGGACCAAAGTGTTAACACAGAAAATACCGGAACAGAGAACAATACCCCAGATGACTTCAGCCGTGGGATAAGGAATGTCCTATGAGAATAAATAATATACATATAAGTATGCATAATGTAGGTGTACATCACTGAAAAAAGATTTCTAGCGTTCATTGCGAGTGACACTATTTGAAGAGTTAGGGGTAATCACATTTGATTCTATGACAGTCTCAATTTAAACTTTTCCCACGTCAACCCGGATGATCTCATTTATGCATATTACATAGTGGCGGATACTGCATAATTTCTTATCTAGGAAATGAAGATTCTACATTGGTCCCTAAATTAATGTCATTAGATGAAAAGTGATCGGAAATCCGAACAAAACGTAGTCATCAGTCATATTCTATCGGATTTTTTTTCTTTTCGATTGCTATAAAATATTACGGAAATTTCATTGAAAAAATGTTCGTATTTTTTTCCTTGAGACAAAAATATAGTATCATGGCCATCAATGCAAAGTTCATGGAAATTAGTGGAATATTTCAAATGCAGATATTGATTTAATTGAGTTCCAGGATAGGGCTATTCCTACCCTTTTGGCTAAGAGAGATCCGAAATTTTTGGTCGAAAACCTGGTGAAACATGTTCCATGACATTTTCATGGTATGTGGCGGAATTTTAGTATTGGGCGAAGAAAATTATTTGTGGGATAATAACTAATATGAATAAAATATAAAGTACATAAAATCAAGCAGTTTTCGAACCTCAAGCCATACTGCAAAGTTGTCATCATCATCGTCCTCCACACTACTCTTTAAAGTTGAAAGGATACTAACTTCACTCGCAGTCGTTGATATTTCACTGATTTCACGAGTTCCCACGTCGTTATTATTGTTGTAATCGTAGATGAAGGCGAACTCTCGATTTAGCAACATGTCTGTTTCTATATTTTACTTTTTCACTTCAAAGGTAGTGCATGCAGCAAATATTATAGTATATTTGTGATAGATTAAGGTGTTGCTTACAAGTATTAAAAACAGTATCCAACGTAAAGCACAATATGAAATTCCAAATTTTAGGCTTTTTTCTCATTTTGTTGTATATTTTCTGCCCCTACAGTCTTCTCACTTTATTCAACATTTAAATTTATTGTTTACAGCAAGCAGACATCTTTTATACAAAACACCATTAAAGATGCACACAATTAAACACAATTAAATTTCACAAAAGGATTAAAAAAAGTCTATACCATAGTATTATGCATATTAAATTGTTTCACTATTGTTGTACAAAACTAACAAATGTTTAAATAGGGTTAATTTTTAATTTAGAGTTTGGTACGAAAAGGCTTTGCTTCTCCTTCTTAAGCGAGAGACTGGATACAAACGTATTTTCAGTCCAATGGAACTTTGTATTCGACACAGTGAACGACAAAGTGTGTTGAAATTTTCGGCCAGCACAGAAGTCTGTATTAAAAATTGCTTTTCCCTTCCATCCGACGAAGACGAGTCTTGAGTCAACTTTTGATAGTCGAAATTTGGATTAAACTTTGTTTTCATTTCATTTGTTATTTCAGGATCAATACAAAGGTTGAGCAAAAGTTACTCCAAATTCTGTATACTACACGTATGTAGGTATTTAAGTTTATCGACTGTGCTGCTCGATGTTGCTGAACACAATGAATTTGATTTACCATAAAAGATGATCCATGCCGATACACATTGAGAATGAAAATAAACAAACGGCCAACACGAAGCAAGTATCTCAATGAAAGTGTTGTAATTGTAATAACAAATGTCAATTCATAAATTCCAAGCTGACAAGTGCGGACACAATAATATGTACAAACGACCGGGGTCAAGACAAGAGACTGAGACAAAGAGGGAAATTGTTCAACCAATATGTACTTGGTTTGGGTCCATTCAGCAACAGAGTGCTGTACTTGGTGATGGATAGATGATGATGATGAAGATGGAGGGGGAGAATAAGACTTTGGGTAGGGGATTTTCCAAATTATCAATTTGCTTATTCCCTGAACTAAGAACATTCTAACGTGAGCAGTGAGCATTCCTCCGAGAGTTACGAAAACTCCCTGATGATTAGATAGAACTAAATTATATATAAATGATGTAAGTACGTGCCTCGTATGTACAAGTAGATACATTATTATTATATACAGTGTCAACTTGTCAACTGAGCTCAGCCCCTTCTTGAGAGCTACAGTATAAGTTACATTAAATATAAAATTTTCTCTAGCGCACCAAATGAACTAATTATAGTTAGGTATAATTGTACAATATAGTTACATATATGCCATACATACATGCATTAAGTGTACACACGCAATTTTATATACACTACCGGCAGTCATCTTCATCGTTGTCGTCATCAACCAAACCAAACCATCAGTCTTATATAAATCTGAAATATAAATATAAATAAACATAAATGACCAGCTAACAAGTTTTCCTCTCTTCGTCTTCTTTTTTGATATTTATTTTAGATACAGAGAACAAGTAAGTAAGTAACACAGAGTCCATGTGTATTAAGTGTACATAGTTTCTCGTCGGAGATGAACATACTTACAATAGACAAGGCACGTCAACAGTGACTTTTGAAAAGTCATCTTCATCAGATCCATCCATCCATCAACAGTTAAATACATAAATTGACCGTGTATTTTTTACGTTATTATTATTCTTGTATAAACTTATTAGGACTCACGAGAGAATGAGTGTAAATAGAGATAAAAAACCCCCCCAAAATTTTTAATTATGGGACAAAATCGTTACATGTCAGCTCTTTTCCAATATTTTATTTAAAAAATACGTATCTTTGCAAGCATCGCACGCATAAATAAAACATATTTATTATAATATGTATTTACTTACAATATATTGACGAAAATGCTTAGTGTTATAAATCACCTAAATTCTTGGTTTTTTACCTGTAAACCTAGTTGTTAGAAATTACTAAAAATGAGGAACGCGGGGCTATTTACAAGTAAGTGACTGATGACTGATGTACATAGTTGTATGTTACATTATGTAGCATAAAGTATGCACGAAATTCAGTCTGATACGCAGTACGCAGTACCCAGTTAACTTCCAGGTTTATATATTTGTATACATAATATTGTTATGTAACATGATACAATAGTTACCTTCTTGTCACTCTTTCTCTATCGTCCAGTTGTCAATTTTGTAGGATTTTTTCATGTATTCTACGTAAACATGTACTTATGCTTCACATCTAAAACTGTAAAATTTTCCACCCCATCCGTACCGGATTTATCTGATGAATCATCTCTATAATAGTATTCAGATATTCTAATGTAATTATTGAATTAACTGATTTATGAATGTTGACAGCACCTTGGTTCTGTTTAAAAGGGGACAGAACTTCTGTCCCCTTTTAAATTTCCTCAAATTTCCAAGGAATGGTTACCTATGGCAGCGGGTAAAGGTCTACAAAATATACAGGTAAAAAATTAGGCTCATTCGTATTTTTAATCGACCAAAGCATCTATGCATTACTCCAACTTCCATAATATACGTTTCCCATCAATGAAGAAATGTATCATGTACTGGTGTGCTTTTATCGGGAAAAAATCAAGTTGATTTTAGGATTAAGTGTTTTCAGTTCACTGAAAAGGATTAGCATCAAAAGTGGCAGCTCATCACGGGAAACCCTCGAATTCGATAAAAATTTGACTTATGAAACCATCAACTTCTTCCCCATTCGGTGACACTTTAACTTGGACAATTTCTACTGGGTAATGAAAAACTAATACAAGAACATGAAAAATTCAAAGGCAGAGGACACAAAATGAAAAACGAAATGGGTTGGTTACTCATTGATAAACCTCTCTATTAAACCGAGACGGAGTAAATAACTACAGTAGACATCTTTAACCAGAAGAGTTAAAGGCTTTTCAATTAAATTCTTATGAGTTGTCTCTAAATACATATGTATATACTCCAGGTATGTGTAATATGTATGGGGTTCAATGTTGATAAATACTTGCAATAATTCTAGATATAAAGCTCATCTATACGAACTTGGAATAGTGTGTATCTAGAGATTATTGACAAGTGAGGTGAGACAAATCTTGAAGAAGTACGAAAAATTCCCAAGTAAATAGATAGTTGAGATTGCGGCTTCTCTTTCTCACTCTTTGTACAATGCCCAACGGAGTAAACCTTTAGACTAAACCTAAAGTTTAGATACACACAACAAAGGTACACAAAAACTATGAGTACGTTGTGCGTTATACATACATACATTTTACGTGATAATTAATTGTACTATACTTTATTAGAACAGAAAATCTCAATCACAAGTCAAGGAGTTGAAATGCTAACTGCTAACGTATGTATTGTATTATTATGTGCCTCAAATGCCTTATATGCGTCAAAACCTTACAATTGATGTGCATATTATTCTTAATACATTTTAAAGTAGGGTTATTGATTAGTCTATATTTATGTGATAAACAAAAGTAAATATTGGAGCTATTAATTAAAGTTTGCGCGGTATGTCCATATACATACATTCGTAGTTCTCACGGTACTTGAATTGAATGACTGACTATGCATAAGTACACGCATGAAATTCATTGTAAGTATAATATAGGTAGGTACTAGGTACTCAAGACTAATAGTATTTAAAAGGTCATTCATTAAATCAAAGCAGTTTTTGCTTGATAGTCTTTGAATTAAAACAGCCATAAGTATGTGTGTGCTTACTTAAAAGCTCATACGACCATTTACCACGTTTCTCTGAAATAAATAAATAAAAAATACATAAACACAAATTAAATAGCTGACCTGCTGTTTGTTTAAGACTTGTCATGTGACATTACTGAAGAACGTTCTGGTTATGCGCTGTAGGGATATCCGGTCGTTTAAGAAGTTATGAATGGCCATAATATACGTATAGTATATGTTCTTATGTATGTTCGATGTTTGATAGGGGAAATAAAAAGCATAACTTGAATCATCTAGTTTATAAGTTCAAATAATGTAGTTATAAGTATTATACATACCTAACCGAAATTTATACACAACATTTATGCGTATCGAGCTTATCAAAATGTACACTGATTAGACAAAGTGACAATAATTATTATCAGTTTTAAATTTTAAAGCATTGATGACATGTTGTGAACATTTAATATTTAAACAACGCATTCAGTCTCATGTCTAAAGTTGAACTTATGCATACATACTTTTCTAAAACAGTAATATGTGAGGTGTATTTGTATGAAAGCTGCCAAATGTAAGAAAGTATGCAAAAATTTGGGAATTTCGAGAAGTTGTTGTTGTAAATTCTCAAAAAAGGCAAAAATTCTATTGTTAAGTTATCTAACAAGTCATTGTAAGTCTATTGCTAACTTATCAAGTCATTTATTTGTTGATGACAAACGCTCCAAACGCTCCTGATACATGATGCAACAAAAGTATTTGAGAGATCACAATTACGTGTCTTTTTGCAGACGACTGTTTGATAAAAAACAAAGTGAATAAAGTAAAAGCAAAAATGAAAGAATGAGCAAAGCACCAATTCATCAAATGTCTTATTGTTGGAAATGTATCAGAGAACTGCAGTAACAGCAAATCTACAACTTGAAGCACTGAAATGCATGAAAAACTGTTCTGTATGACGTATGTACACATGATAAATTGACTTTGTATTTATCCAATATTAAATAAGGCATAAGGCACATAATAATATGATTATGGTGCTAAGATTGCTTCTTAATATTGTACAATAAAAATGGCAAGTGACAAGCATCTTTATCACACAGTGGTACATTCATACTTATTTAGATAGTGATGAAACTTTTCCCATTTTTTCTCCATCAGTTTTTTATTGCTTCAACATCTTTCTTGATTAAATTCAACCACTTGACCCTTTAGCAAGGTTCATAATAGTTACGAATACGAAGAGAAAATTATGTAGCTTGATACGAGAGTCAAATGGGACTTAACTTTGCCTTTGCCATAAGTATAATATGTACGAATACATAATTTATTGTTTTCATTGACTTTGCCTGTAGTCGGCCTATAGTAGAAAACAATTGTGATAGAAATATGATTGCAGAATCTGCACTTGGTTTATACAGGTAGTATGCACTTATGATTGGATTGTGAAAAAACACTCCTGCTCTAAACTGCTTTTTTAACCGGAAATTACTTGTAGATCTTTGTTGTCGGTACACATTAAGTCGTAAATTGACGAATGATAGGTAAAAAATAAAAAGCGACACATGCAAACAAAAAGTAAAGCAAAGCAAGATTCAAATTTGTTTAAGGTGACCACGTAAGTAATTGATGACGAACCCCCAGTACATATGTATTTCTTTGTAATCTTATGTACGACTCAAGAAAATTTAGGTCGAGTTTCGGTCAAATATGAGGACTACAATTGGGTCTGCAGAAAAATATTCAAAGTGGATGTATTAAAAGCATTTTCAAATCATATTACAAAACTCCCATTGATGGGTTTTTATAATAAGAAAACAAGGAAATGATGCCAACAATTTACTTCAGCAAATGAAAAACATTGCTCTAGGAGTAGTTATTAGAATCCATAATCCTTTAATGGAGCAGAAAGCAGTCAAATCGTTTAAATATTTAGAAAAGTCATGGAGAGTTATGTAACTCATAATATTTTGGATTTTAGATATTTGAGAAAATTGACGAAAACATGGAAAATTTTGATGTAACTATGTTCCACATTGTTAGAAGTCACGAAAATGTACGCATATTTTGATTTGCCTCAAGAACGAAAAAGTGACATTCAATTCATCATGAAAATATTTATACATATGTATACAAACAAAACAATTTATAAGTATTTATAATGAGTATTTTTATAATATGTACATGCAACAAACAATAAGTGATAAGTAAGAAGGAAAGATTCGAGAGGAATGAATTGTGGAAACATTTCCTGAAAGATTTCGTAGTTGCTACACATTTCGGGAATGTTCTATAGATTTCTCGCATCACCCCGAATACGCAGCTGCTCGCTTGCACTATGTACATACCAACCTACTAGAAAGGAATGGAAAGGGAAAGAAGGACAGGAAAGGAAGAGAGAGAGAGAGAGAGGGGAATAAGCGAGTATGTATTGTATGTACGCGTATGAAGGGAGAACGGTTGTGATTTTGGTAGAATTTTC
>JAQIVE010006374.1:0-11606 GCA_034698285.1 Sminthurinus bimaculatus | reverse complement strand
AAGTGCTAACTCGTTCTTTATTGCATTCAGCCATATATATAGAAGACTGATGTACTAAAGCAGTGTGCAAATTAAAATTTTTATACCTGTACATGGAACCATATAAAACAGGCGTTTTGACCGTATCTCTCGTTCTGGTTTTATGGAAACTTTGCTCAAATTTATTTCTTTTCTTCCTCTAGGTAAGTACATACATACACAAAATATATTTCTTTTTTCTGCCTCTTTTTCGCTCACCTTTACTATATCTATTTCTAGTTGCTATTTTATCAACACTTACAAACTCTGCTTTATAAAAGTGCATCATATCATATCCCACAGCTTAAATACATAGTTTCTATGTAACTCATCTTCGTTTGTATGTATAAACCTATAAACCCTTTGTAAACATTTTACATATACTTGTAGAGGACAAAGAATAGTCGATGTTAACGGAATTCATGATAAAACTTTATTTTACATATACATTGTACATCACATTTTGAGTGCGTGCACTGCGTCTCGTTGATGCATCACTTACTACTGTGTACATTGTGCAGTATGTTTTTGCAACTTCTCATCTCACCTCAAGTCTCACTTGCAGATAAATATACCACAGAATAGCGATTCAGAAGAAAATCATGTGTGTGCACACATAAGATATATTGTGTATAAACTTTTATTATGCACATTAATTGCATAACATGTCAATTTCTTCCAAAATTAGCTTTGTGTGCATATTGTATGAGCAAGGCTGTCTCCAAATATTCATATTGTAAATGATATTCTTCCTCTAGGTGAAACAAAACAAATAATGATGTCATGTAAAAACGAAGAAAGTAGAATACATGGGAACAGAGAATTCTTCTCGGCAAATACGATACCATTAATATTTCAAATCAATTGTGAATGAGTACATAATGCATATTAGATAAGCTTATGCGTGTGCTCTTATATAATTTTTATTCGCGACAAAAATAATGACAAACAGTAAGCACTAACGGGCATTTTTGCATAGAAAGTTTTTGCTTTCCATCTACATCATCACTATAAACTATATCAGCTTTGCATACATTTCGAAGTTTCTACACTGCATGACACAAAACATTCTTCAAACATGGTACAATGGCGAATAGATGTATGTATGTATCGTCTGTAGTCTGTAGTTTTGCTTCTTCCCTGTTTCATGCAATAAGTCTATCTTTATGGGTGATGGTTCTATGGTTTTTGCCAAAACAAAAAGTCCCTTCACTTCGTCTTCGTCTTCCCCATCACTTTTTTGTGTGTATCAATGATATGTGCATACATCATACATATGGATAACCGCATGTTATTTCGGACGTTACTGTTTTCTACCACCAATAAAAAATATAGGGTGAATCGATAGTAACTTACGTATGTATATGCGTACGATATATTATTTAGTTACATAACACTTGCAAAAATACGTTTATTCCTGAAACCACCCTTTAATGCATATAGGTGAGCTTTGTATTAGAGCGTTACAGATTCTTCATATCATAATTTTTCATTCTTCATAATTTTTCTCGAACTATTAATTACTAATAACTAATAACTTAGTTTGTGGGTAGTGAGTATTATACACACATGCATACATACATGCTTAAAGAAAGACCACTTTTGCTACACACTTTACTATTGAAGCACCTTTATGTTTTAATTGCAGACTTTAGATGCTGTCTTATTTTTTAATCATTTTCACTGCTGAAATGGAGGAGACAGTTTTAAAAGTATGTAATATAAAATATAATATAAAGTCTTGTATGTTCTTTCTAATCAAAAGTCATAAGTGGCAACTACCGTGTATGTATAAGTAACGTGTTAGGTTTTTACTTCGTTCATATTCTGTTTTCGGTATAAAAGTGCAAGTTTCGCACTTTCTTTTGTTCGCTCCCTATTTCATCCGCACTTTGCACTATCATTTCTCCGTCAGTCTAAGAATAAACGTGTATGGGAGTCGGTTATAACCATACATTAAGTATGCGTAAAAATACACTTAGTGCGAGTTATGATCAACTGGCGATGCATGTGTGCAAATTTGTGCAGATTTCATTATGTATTCTTGTACAATAGGGTAGATTGTTTAGTCCTTTTATAGTTCTCCCTCTTGCTTTCAGTAGTTTTATTGGCATAATATATATACATACATTTTACATACACTTAATTTTTTAGTTTTGGTGATAGAACACACTTAATATGTGTGCAAAGTGTACCGTACATATAATATAATCAAATTAGTTTTGTACAGTAATGTATAGTATTTCAATACGGGACTTTTAAGAATCAATACCTGGATGAAACCTTCATTGTTTAGCAGTTACTTTATAAATATAAATAGGAAATGATACTGTACATGCGTATATACACAAGTACATTCGCTTCTAAATGCTCTAATTTTTCATTCTTTTCATTGCGTGCGCGCGTCTATACCTAGTATATTATCTATATTTATAAATTTTTTACTATAAAGAAAGCAAAACATACTTTTATCACCAGGAAATCGGAAGAAAAGTATTCTCTAATAAATAATTTATTGTTCTGCATCATATACATACTTAATTGCATAGTACACCGATGATGATCATCGACGGTTATGTATTATGAAGGATGTTAGAATATAATATGCACAATACTATAACTGGAGAGGCTTTCGTTTTTAAAAAAAAGATCTAACAGGAATAACAGTAGCACCTTCTATCTTTATCGTTAACACTTATGCCTAATAAAGGGAAGCCTTTAATTTTATATTACAGATTTGTTCATCTCAGCATCTTTATTACTATGGTCAGATTATGTAACCGTACCATATCGTATGTATAGATATACGAACAACGAACAACTTTCTGACAGGAGCAATAAAATTTCTTGCAGTCGTTAACCATTATCATTAGTTAGTAGCGAAATATAATTATATTGTAACTGTTATTGTGCAGTGTTCAATGCTGTGAATCTGTGAACAAATAAAATACAGAAAGTTCAAAATACAAATGATTTAGATTATGATCTTGTATCACTATAAATATTATATAAAAGTGAGGCAAAAGGGAAAAGCATCCAAGAATTTGAGAGGTTGAAAATGACGTCAACATTTTCTGTTTTCATTTTCGTCCAAACGACTTGGGGTAATGAACTTATATTGGCAAGTTTTTATGTTGAAAATATTTATTATGTCCGCTTTTATTTTGGCAATATAGTGGTTGTCCAGAACAAAAGGGAGGATTTGAATTCGATACTGGGTAAAATAGGTTTAAAATACATAAGCGTCAGCGTATATCATACGGATGTATTTTTCCTAATATACATATGTATATACAAGCTATGGTGCATGGTGCATACGCGTTTCGCCTACAGAGCCTTGAGACATTCTTTCACTTGCAGTAGGAAATTGATTAGGCAGGTGAAAAACAAAGTAAATTTCCTGTAACTGACTTGGTGGTCTCGTTTGCAACTGTAGACTCGCAGCGATAGGTACCATAAATAAGAAAATTGGAAATTCATCACGTAAAAGTCAAAAGACGAGATACATGGATCATATTATATAAAAGTGCATTGAAAAAAATCTAATATGATTAAAAGATCTAAACTCTCTTACCAACGTTATTCTCAAAGCCCAAAATCGAATATCGTCGCAGAAATGCTCATCAGTTTCAATTTCAACAGGACAGAAGACACAATTATGAATGCGTTACACAATTTGTAGTTTATTCCGTATTTTATTCTACACAAATCGCATAATGTGGAAACAGTTTGTCTTGGCAGAGGTATTAAGTAGTAAACATGGTAAAAGCACGAAAACGATGGCCTGCAGCTCGAATATACATATTATTACATTGTACGAAAGTACATATACAAAAGATAGTATATGAATCAATGGTGATGAGATGACTTCAATGAGAAGTCGAAAGTTTTGTTGTGAGAAACCGAATACCTCCCTGTATAATGAAGGCAGAAGCAAGTGAGAAAACTTACTATAATTTATGATCATAATGTGCATATACAAATATATATATATCTTTGCATATATGTATGAAAAACTATCCGACGAAATTGTGGAGCTTCTCAGTTGTACAATATTTACTTAAGTACACTAGAACTTACTACATTTCAGCCAGCTATGTACATGTACTACAGTGGACTAGTTCGGGTAGAGGATAGATAAGAATTTAACAGTAATAAATAATTATTCACCAGCTCACGCCTTTGCACACTATTTAATATCTATGATTTTTATATAATGTGCATATATTATGTGTAATTTAGTGCGATAGAAGTAGTAGTCGTAGTAGTACTACTACTACTGGTGCGATATAGTTTGATTGAATTGAATAATGTCGTAAAGGTTGGATCGTATTTCATATTGTTATGTAAGACAACGACAAGCACTCTTGTACTTTCCTTTAATCACCTTGACTTTTGACTTTTCTCCCCGTTGGTGTTTAACGGATGATGTGAGTGTGAGTGATGGACTCGCTCTTGATCACTCACGATGCATGTACGGTATTGTACAATTGACATATTACATGCAAGTAAGTGCGAACTAACATGCATTATAATTGTATATGCATACACGTGTAAAATTACCCACCTCCTCTCTTTCGCGGTTAATAAATGGCAATAAATTTCTCTCAAAAGATGTAACACCATGTAAAACGTAATAATGCTCTTTTTTGTCCGTCTCATGTTGGATCCGTAATTTGATGGTCATAAATCATACATTTTACTATACTGTTGTGCACGTGGATTGGTAGAAAACGTAACAACATAGGAAAAACAAAATGTAATATGGGCGAATAAAAAGATGAAATCAAATCAAAGTGTACATTGTGTGCTGCGTACAGTATTACTTTGTAAATGCTTCGGATTCTTTTCAGTCAGGTAATATCTGAGTCAATGAGTCGGTTATGTAAGAAAAAACTGAATGAACTGCATTTTAAACCTTAACTGTCAAAATTAATTACAGAATTTATAATTTAGAATGAGTTTATTTATTCTTCCGCCATTAGCAGGCGTGTTGCATGTAAGTCTTTCCAAAAGGGCTAATATTCCGTTTGTAAATACTGATTGTGAGCACACACATAGGATGGGTTTCAGTTATTTCGGTTCGAAAGATCGAAATTAGGACTGATATTCATTCATCTTAGTAAAAAAATGTCTAAAAATGAGGTCGTTTGCATTGCGCATTGGTTTGATAAGCAAAATATCCTCGCTTTTGTTGTTTATATGGACAGTTTATCGTTAGTACTTTTCAAAAATATGACACAAAAAGAAGAAGAGCCTTATGAAAGAAAGTCTATCGAAAGAAACATTCACCTGTGCGAACGATTTCCTTCTAAAAGTAATGATCCAATCCCAGCTTACAGTGCCATTATTTAGTATGATATGCAAATATTTTATATTGTTTACTCCCATTAAAATGTAAAATTGGAAGAAAAATAATGGGTTGGCAGATGACAACAAGAAATGTGCTGGTAAATTACGTTGACTTCCATTGTACTTTTCCATTTGGTACTGTATGTATGTAAGGATACATATTATACACATACACTATTAAAAATTTTGCTTGTATAATGGTCTCATGGTTTTCTCCGGAACTTCAACCCCAGATCAACTAAGTATGTGTATGTACATGGACTAATAATATAAAAAGCGATACATATTACATAGGAATATTATTTTTGCAAAATTTAATTTGCAAAAAAATCTAGAGTGCAAAAAATGTGAGTAGAATAATTTTGAGCATAGCAATTTCCCCTCCCTTGATTGCATTTTGTAGCGCCTCTACTTTATATTTTCTATACGAATTGAAGTTTATCATTAGAGTACTGGAAAAATAATTAGCATAGTTGATTAAATAATGTCATATGTAAATAGACACATTCAGCATATCTTTCGCCATACTGTCTAAACCTTTCTTTAGTTTCCAAGTGCATACAAGAAAAAGATTATATTAGAAAATTTTAAACGTGAAAGATGAAAGAAAGGGCTGAAACAGTGTTGTCAGTCAAAGGCTTGGTAAACATTCTGAGGTTTGGAAATGAATCCGGGTTGTATATGTACTTGTACTTATTGCAGACACATAAAATACCATGATTCGCATCGCATGCCTACACATAAACAACACATGATGCAAATAAAAAATTGTGTTTATAAGGGAGACTTCTTTCAAGTGTATCTTAGGATATTACCATACAGGTGGATATAATTATTTAAATTGACTCATTATTCAACTTTAAGAGTAGGAAAAGGTAATAAAACCCATCAGAAGCACACTTGCATGCAATGTAGGTACAGATAATGCTAATGTGCATAGTATGTGTATGTACATTACATACAGTCTGAACTCCGTTGGCATAATATAATATAAAACAATCTATATAGAGGTAGGTAATACATTTGCACGTTACACAAAACAAAATCATGTAGTATGTATTATTTTCATTTGAATCGAACAATTCAGAGTCAAGGGTGTGTGAATTAATTGTCTTTCTCTGTTTACATTGTTGCGTTACATTGTTTGTTCTGAATATATTTCTTTATATTTTGCCCGGTGCCGTGTCACACGGACCGTGTGTGTTCTCCTTTGTTTTTCTCCGTTTGAGCTTCATCCCCAAATAAATATATAATAAAATAATCTGTTATCAGAAAGAGGAGCGTGATGATGATCTCCTCCATTTCCTCAATTCTTTAGAACTTCTCATGAATTTTTTCGAGAATGAAAAATAATTATGTAGAAGAGTTGAATGTATACAGGTTTGAGGTTAAACACCCTTTTTCCAAGTCTTTTGTCGTTCTTTGGCCGCAAAATCGATACTCACATCTCACAAAGTATATACAAAGGATCAAGTTTACATTGCAGTTACTGATGTCAAGTAAAGTACGGAGGCTGTTGTTTTATAAAATTCTCAGTTCTCTCTCTTGTTTTTTTTTCACTCCTAGACCCTTCAAGGGATTGAACTGAAACCGGGCATAGTAAACTTTTCTTTGTACTCAATTTTTCTCTACCTCTATTGCATCGTAGGGATTAAAACTCCTTCAAAAAACCAACTGTATTATGATTAGGTACGATTTTGATACGATTCGGATAAATTCTAGTATATTGTACACATATACTTATGTGTACGTAGTACGTAACGTGCCCATTTTTTAGATGTCGGTTGTTTTCACCAATTTCTTCTGTCTTTAGTTCATTGAATCTTCGTTCAATGTACTAACTCACATTCAACTAAACATAATTTTATACAATAGTAAAACAAATGCAGAGAATGTCTGGAACTCTTCATTCTTCATTTTAGCAGAAAAAACAAATTAAAAATTTAATTGGTGCCCAAGCTGAATAAGATGGTGCTATACTATAATATCGTATCATAATATTATACAGAAAGCCTGAAGTTTTATACACTTCTTTTTCACATAATATTATGTGTAATAACATTATCTATCGTCACTTTGCCTTCTAGTTGTTTGTCGCTCCTTGTCTTTTGCTCTCGCTGTTGATCACGTTCACATCATCCATGTTTCATTACGTTCAAGTTTTCTTGTCCAAAATTTTTAGCGCTAATAATTATCCATGAAGACACTATACATGCTACTGCATATTATGAGATCAGTGCATCAACATCAACTACTGCTAAATGTAATGTACATTAACAAAAGAAGACTAATTGAGACTTTTCGAATGGGAACGTATGTATAGAAAAAAGAGCACAGTGCAATAATGTACAATACGTACCTTTTTGCCACCACAGATAGTTACAAAATATTTCATATATAATAATAAATGTTGTGTACTTACATCTTACATCAAATGATGAAATGAAGAAATCCAAAAATTTAGTTCAGAACTGACGATGTAGAACGTCCCAGAAAATAGACCAAATCACAGATCATCCTGTATGTGTATGTAATGCGTGTACGGACTCCTGTTTCATTTGTTGGTGTCTGTCTTCATGCTCTTCTCATTTATGATTTATATTGCTAAAAACTTATTTAATACAAAACGTAATAATAGTGCATTATTGTTGTTACAGAAGCTCATATTTTGCTATATTCTTGTGTCTTATGTTAGGAAGTTAGAGGCCGTCATGCCGTACATATGTACATAGTTTTGTGAGAATTAATGAGAAATGTTTTGGGATGCATTTCGCATTACATTACTCATTGCCCCCTGCAGATAGACAGATACACTGAACACTAAACACTAGATATATGTGAGCAGTGTACTAAATATGTCATTTCAGGAAATGGATACTTACTCATCATCATCACCATAATGTTTAGTAACTAACACGTACTTACTTTTTCAAGATCATTTACTATTTAATAAGGAGTCACTCGCACTGTGTGAGTGGCCTATTACCGCTGTATACAAATCATACCAACTACACTGTACCAACTACTGCTTATTTACAATACAGAGGCACTAGACACTGAGAAAGGAGTGACAGACGGACACTTAACGAGAGTCAATGTCCAGTCCAGGCAGTATACAGAAATTATTATTTTATTATTAACGAAGACAATGTACTCAATTTCGTATATTATTTTATCATTATTATGTCTTGGTGTATATAATTACATTTAATTACTGGAATTCGTGTAGGGAACAAGATGACGATTACTTGAGAATTTTTATTAGAAATTTGAAAAAGTCCCACACAACAGCACATAACAGATAATAAGCTCATGATCTCTCCATGATGATATTGTACTTTTCGACAGTGACAACGAGAGACTTTTATTTTACAATGTGCCAAAAAATGTAGACAACATTCAAGTTAATGTAGAGGTTCACCTCATTATTTTTGGAACTCATTTAATTGCCGCAATATTTTGGTCTCACAATGTTGTGTTCGTATAAAATTATAAAACGATGTTAATTCATACGCTTGTTTTGTGTACAATACAATGTATAATATTACATTGGTATTTTGATACATGATACACATAAATGATGCATAATGTGCAAGTACCCATTTTATTTCAAACTAATTGAAAACGAACTACAAATTGTACTTTAATTCTAAGCTCAAACAAACCATGAAACACGACTTCTTTTTTGTGCTGAAAGACTCTCTTGTCTTCTTCTCTTGTCCTAATCTTGTATTTTCTTCCTCTCATTTGTCCATAGGCTAATACGTTTCTGTATATGTACATACAGTTCATGTTTGCAAACCTCGATTCTTGAAAAAAACAAGTGGATTTAAAAACAGTATCAAATCCAAGAGCACCTCTTGTAAGTATAGTTACATAAATACGTAACTGTCGATTTGAGTACATTCTTGTCTCTGCATTACTCTGAACCTATGTACATATTTTCATTTATAGTTATAGGCTATAGGCGTATGCAGTCTATGTATATGTATTATGTATATACTTATGCATGCATGCAGACGATATTCGGTCGCTGACCTACACCATTGTTATGACGGGAATCATTTACAGAATTTCTTTTGTAAGTGCTTACATCGAAACTGAAAGATATCAGTATATGGAGGGAGTCCACCAGAAAAGGCACAAACATTGCACACATGGAGAAATAGTTATTACAAAAATACTAAAATTAGTGTTATTATCATTTACAGCATTTAAAATTAGTATTTGTAGTTTGCAAAATTATTGCGGTTTCTCATGTAATATGACATGACTTAATATCTTCCTTCTTACATAATAAATTACAATCTCATAATTAGGTATACTTCATAATATGTATCGTTCTTTAACCGTGTAGGCAGTACATTGGCATGACATTCTCAAAGAAGATATACAAAAGCAAAAATATTAATGACAAAATGTACGGGAGGAAATTATCATATTACGAATGTGAGCAAAAACAGAGTTACGATACAAAAGAAATGGCAAATGGTACACAAATCAACTACTGTTTTATCCTAGGGGAGAAATGTAAAATGTGTCCCATCGTCTCTTAGCCTCATTTCACAGACTTCGACGTGCATTTGAATGATGGGAAATCCATCACGATTTAACCTATAATAGTGGATAATAGGTGAAAAGCGGTGAGGGAATAAACCAAACAAAATGAACGTTTTTTTATTGTATGATCCTATCACTAATATACAAGTGTCTATATACAACTCAACAACTTTATCTTTTATATGTTTGCTATTTATTATCCTTTATGTATAAAGTTCAAAGTGTGTATACATTATTATGAACTATATTTGCCCTTCCGCTCTGAACCACGATACTAGTTATAACATAAATATACTACATATTACCCTGCGCAAAAAAACTTGCAGACTGCAATAGGATGCTTTGCTTCTAGAGTATTTACACACACAAAAACAAATAAAACACACTTTTGCAAATAGTACTATAATCTAAAATAATGCTGAAGATTGTTGGCAATGAAGTAATGATATGGTATTAAAAGACAAATCCTCTATACTTTTTGAAGAAATCCATGTGTGTTTATACTAGCAAAGTAGTAATCCCACACTTATGCTTTTTTGTTGCTATTGACATTTTTTAATGTTTAATGAATTGATTGAAAGAAACATGAACAATGAAGGAAAGTAACTTTTTAACTTGTATTTATTGTAATCGGTTTGATCACTATAGTTACTGGTAACGATATGGTATGTGGAGTAAAAGACTACTATTAGTATCTATTAGTGATTTATGTGTCATCAAAGGTGAATTTCCCTCGAACAACTTAAACTTGTAAAATGTGTAATCGTATTTAATTTTAAGCAAGACCCCACAAATGTAGAGCTTAGAAGTTCAAAATATCTTAAAACCCACATTTTCGCATGGTTTCCTTTTCTCCCAACGCTCACAAGCTCTACATTCTCCAACATACTTAAGTACATAAGTGCAATGTAAGTATTTACAACAACCAAATGTGTGTTTTCATCCATGGGCAATGAGAGAAGATACAGAGAAAGAGAGGCTTTCTCAGGTCTGACAATCCGTCTGAGAGCCTCAATAATGGATAATGACATAAAATATAATATGTAATAATAAGTGCATTATGCCTCATCGTTGTCTTCGTTGTAGTGTAATGTCTATAATAATAATAAAATACTACTGGTAATGCACATGATGCACATCACATCAAAAATAGGTTGAGAGACATGGCAAAAAAGAGGAGAGAAAAGGATGAAGACGACGAGCCTAGTCGCATAATCGTCAACTTCAAGTGCAGTTTATATATATTAGTAGTAGCAACGAAAAGTCAGTCATATATTAGGAGCATTCATAAGTAAATTTGCAACAAGAATTAGAAGAAGAAGACTTTACTGTTGAATAAAGCGAAATTTCTTGTGAATAGTTTCCTGTGTATGTATATGAATATAAAAATACAGGCATAGGTACGTGTATTATGTATTATGTCTGTACGAAAGAAGGTAAAAATTCCTAATTGTGCACAAGTTGCCTTTTACATACACACATGCACATTTACAATGGTACAAGTATGAGCACACATTTATTTTTTGACCTGAAGCCCTACATTTAGGAAGTTCCAAACGGTGATGTTTCCTATACTACCAGAATAATACACAAAATATAAAGATATGTATACGCTATACGCATTATACAAGTACATATCATCTCATCCTCATTCTTCCCCAATCGCATTTCATACG
>JAQIVE010006373.1:0-11608 GCA_034698285.1 Sminthurinus bimaculatus | reverse complement strand
AATTCCCAATGTGTCAATGCACAAACCCTGAAAGTTTCACCCGGATCGGACGCAAACGACCTCAACATGCTACTCGTCAGAATTTGAGCCCTTCAACGCCGACTATACAATTCTGAAGGCCAGAGGGCTCGTGTAAATTTGCAGGACGTTTCGTTTTTTCCTTTTTGAAATAATTCAAAATTAAATGTTTAAAATTTTCCTGGCGGTACTCAAAAAACGTTATTCAGGAGATGAACCACCAAATGGATATTTTAAATACTAGCTTTACACAAATTCCAAAAACAATTTACGACTTCAATGAAAGTTTGAAATCGACCTGAATTTCAAAGTTCCCTATTAAGTATTACAGCTTAAAAATGCCATGATGAATAGAAAACAACTTACAGCAGCGGCTATGCAGATACTCCCGACTTTAGTCTTGAGAAGATTGAGCTCAGTGAGAATGCGGGCTAACACTGGGAAAGCCGTGATGGCCATAGCAACACCCAAGAAGAGAAAGTACTTGAGGAAAGAGGTCTTATGCGTTTCCGGTTCGATGAAATAATAAAGCGCATAGGCGGCGCAGGCCCCCAGTCCGAACGGGATGATCATCCCCGCCAAACTGATGGACAGGCTTTTTTGCATGCTGGTTCTCAACATTTTGGGGTCCAGCTCGAGACCCACAAGGAAGAGAAACAAAACGAGTCCAAACTGGGACATGAGGTTCAAAAACGGGAGAGAAACTTTCGGGAAAATTAGCTCCGTGTATCCGGGAATGTGACCTAAAACCGAAACATTTTATGAATCCCGCACAATTTTCGAAAAAATCAAAATTGAAAAAGTGCATTGTTACTTTTCACTCACCAAGTACGGTTGGCCCCAGAATAATCCCGGAAATAATTTCCGCAATGACGGACGGCTGCCGAATCGGGGATAAAATCAACTTGACCAAACGGGACATGGCGATGATGAGCAGGAGCTGGACAATAAAAGTCGGCAAAGGGCTCATGGGGCTAAAGATGAAGGGATTCCGCCCGGACAGAAAGCCGCCCTCCACCGTCTTAAGCGCCGCCGTCTCATTTGTGTGGTTGGACAACGTCGTGTGTGTCTCGTTCAAAAGAGTCCCGTTTAGTAATTGAGTAAAACGAGTCCCGTTTCCATGTGTTCCATTCAAATAATGCTCCATGATTAAAGATAGTCACTAGTCCACACTTTGTACCCACAAAATTCTTACTGGAAAATTCCGCTGGAGGGCTGAAAAGTCCCACGGTTAAATAAAAAAGCGTAACGGCTGGAGAAAAAACGATGGACGGTGGATGTAAAAGTACATCGACGTGGACTGGTGGACAAGCCAACGAAGGGAGTGAATGGACCAGGATGGAGATGGAAGATTGAGGTAGGAAATGTCGATATGCACAGTCATTGTAATTGTAATTAAAAAGTGATTTGCATGCACTAATTCTTGTTGACTATCGGAAGGGCAGCCGGGCCGGCTCCCTAAAGCCCATCGTGACTCAATTCTCACTACAATACAAATACAATGCAATACAATGCAAATGCATATTAATACTTTTATCGTACTTTCTAGGGAAACCCGGGGTAAAAATTATTCAGGGTAAAAGTCAGACACTGTGTCAAACTTAATTGACATTTAAGCGGTTGAATTTTCTTCTTTGGCTTGCTTAGCATTTTTTATTCATTATCTCTGCAGTGATGAGTGGCTGATTTTTACCCAATATTATTCAACTTTTCACGTAAAATAAATTGAATCCAATTTTTTAAATAATGGAATAAAATCGTGACAAATTTCGCCTCCATCTTCTCTATGTAAAAATAAATTGAACAGTTCGTGGAAGCCTGATGTGATGAACTGGCCGCAGTTTCAAAGGGTAATCGACAGTGGATAAAGAAAAGGGATTAGGGATTGCCTATCATGTTGACATTCCTACTTTTACCTTATTTTCATCACGTCTTACTCTACACTTCTATCGCAGTCCTATCACAATCTCCAGTTTTGCCCAGTCTCAGCCGGACTGACATCAAATGAGCAGGATGAGTAACTGCAGCCGGATGAATGAACACAGAGTGTGTTTAATATACGCAGTTGTGCGATTACTCACATGCACACTGCACACACATACAATATCTATATACACATTGTTGTGAGTAAGAAAGGACTCTTTAGTCTTTACTCTTGACAAATGTGCACGGGACGTCAACAAAAACAAGACAATTATATACCTATTAATCAGCAACCGACTAATCCTTGGATTCATATTTACTATCCATTATCCATCCACTATCAACTTGCCACGATGCTTCCCTCCTTTGTCATGTGAACATGGAAATTCCATGTGGACGAGGCGTTTTTCATGACCGTGACATTAGCTGTCATGCCACGAGGATAAAAAAAGGTTCGGGAATGCCAACTGGAATCAAGAGATTGGCCAAATGGAAAGAAATGAGACGCCGAAAACGAAAAAACTTTTTTATTCATAGAAAATCCTGCTTGATATGCAAAAAAAGTTTTTCTTGGGATTACCTGATTTAATATGAAAATATTTTAATTTCCATGTTTGTATGACATGATGCTCGTTTTTAAAAATAGGAATTTGAAACTCACAGGCACCGTTAAGTTTCATGGCCTTCTTCCATAAAAGCAAACTTCCATGTCGTGTTGATCGCTTGATCCGTTAATTCTTTCAAGTGGCGTTCAACTCTCACACTGACTGATACTTTATCTTTGTGGTAAACTATACCGCTAACCCGTTCATTTCTGAGGCTTAGGATCCTATAGGAAACTGGTTGGTATAGGAACTTTTGCAGCAATCCTATAGGATTGCATGACTATAGGACATGCAGTATAGGATTCCTTTCGGATTACAGTTTGGTTTACACACCGGTTCGATCGAATAACGCGACGAAAGAAAAAAGACTCCTATTAGTAGACTACATAATTTGTCGTATTATTTAATACTTAACTTGTAACATTTTTTGCATTTCCGATTCTTCATTTAGAATTTAGAATGCAAATATTAAATACAACGTGCTGAAACTATAAAAATACGCCTATCAAAAGTGTCTTTTGGCCGAAACTTGTTACATGCATGCATAATATGATCAATACGATAAGTATGTAACATGTTAAGAAAGAAAAAAGGGATTGAAATTTCACTTTGGCTTTGAAATCCAGCAAATCCCAAACACTGTAACAATACAATATTATATTTTTTATTTTATTGAAAATAGTGTGACATAAAATATTTATTAAATATTGAAAGCAATCCCAACCTACAATACACAACAACAACTTATTGTTTCTAACAATATGTATAATGTATAACTATAAAACATGAGAGTTTTTACAAAAACAACTTTATACCAAAGTAGGTAAACTAATTTTCACCAAATACTCGTGATAAAAATTCCGATCAATCAATCTCAAAAAGATTACACACGGTAAGAAAGTACAGGGAAGAGTCTACTTCTAACTTATAAAATTTTTCATGTGTCACTTCTTCTAAAGGAATGACTGTCAAGTTTTTACTCACATTTGATGAACAAGTAAAACCGAACGAAACATGTTTTAAACGTTTAACTTTAAAGGTTTGTACTACAGCAAAGTTTTTTTTGCAAAAGCAATCAAAAACACAATTACATTCAATTGTTATGAACGAATCAATTTTTCCTATCATGTTTTCCTCCAATCTTATATAACAATCGGCACGTTGTTTGGTTTCTTTATTTTTATAAATAGACCCCTGAATATATGCACTCTTGCCTTCAAAATATCTAACTGGATTTGAATACTCCTTAATTTTTTCGGTAACAAAGTCACTTGGGACTATTTGCTTCACTGGCTTAGTAATTTTATACTCTGTACTTTTTTGGGTGGATGATTTCGATAGTTTTTTAAACAAACATCTCAACTCTTCATTGTTCAAAAAAAGGTCTTGTGCGTTTAAGCGACTTTGCATTTCCAGGAAGTATTTTCGTGTAATCTGAAGTGGGACACCATTTGCACTTTTAATGTATTTAATTAATGTTGAATTAAAAGATTCAAATAAAAAAGCTGAAAATTGCCAAAGTGGTCCCCAGTTACAGCAACTATCGACCAAATGCAACAATAAATGAACATTATATGAGCAAAATTCTTCACCATACAAATTTTGAACACCCTTTACAAATTTTTTTAACTGTTTTGAGCACAACGTTTTTTCATTTGCAGTTAAAGTGGGCTTTGAAAGCAAGAATATACTATCTGCAAAACGGCAAAAATGCTTAAAGTACGTTTTTGGTAATAAATTCTGAAATACAATGCACAAAATAAATAACATAGATCTGTACTCAGAAGCTTTCCAGTGCTTCATTGTTGCAATTGGTCGAGTTGTTCGCACTATTTCTGTCGGCACTTTTGTGGCTTGTAGCATACTATTAATTTTTTCAACATGATTTCCAAGGTAATATTCAAACTTTTTGCTTGCAAACCAGAGGGATAGAAAGCTTTTTGTCACTCCTAAAAATGCATTATGCATTGACTCAACCACAAATCCTTCAATTATATCAAATGAATTCAAAAGTAACAATGGTGATGCACTTTTAATACCAGTAGTGTAAAGTTGCTGCATTATTTTTTGACGATGGGAGAAGTCAGTTCTCAAGCTCCGTGCAAAGGATGAATCATATTCAAACACTCTGCAGTGACCTTTTCCTTTTTCTACTACCTTTCCTTCTTGTTCGCAAAAATTGCAGCCGAATGCTCCATTATATTGAGTAATACCTTGTACAATACAACGAGCCGGCGCATCAACTGAACATTTATTAAAATATACGTGACTTTTGATGGTTTCACTGCAAGTACTTGTCCATTGTATTGGTACTGACGATAACTCATTCATATGTGGAACCAGGCGCGAAAAAACTAAATGCACATTAATTTTATCTCGCCCAAACCACAATCCTCCCATCATAACGTTATTCTTTCTTGTTTTGTAAGGTAGCTCGTTGCACACAAACAAAATTGGCCAAATCGAATACTTTGATGATTTAAATACCGGAACACCATCGGTATTAAAAGTGCATGATAAATCGAATTTTTCAAATGGAAAATTTGCATACTTTTCCCCATGTACTAGAGCTAGTTCTTCATTGCTCATAAGACTACGCTTGTTAAGAAAAGCTTCAATTTCCGATTTTACTTGCTCATTAGACAAAAGTAATGAAAACTGAGTATGCAAATCATACAAAACAAAAAATTTGCCTTCACTATTTAGATTGCTTTCACTATATTTAAAGGAGCATACATCACACATAAAGTCTTCCCCCAACACATTTTCACATGTTTCACAATAAAAACACTTGGTCATTATATTTTTTTCGATGCCTAGTGAGGATTCGAGTTGATAGTTTGTAGTTGGGTAATTTGTTCCAGCTGGGAGATGACCCTTAATAATCTTCAGTAAATCTTCAATTCCGTCTTTCTTCAAATTGTTGTTGATTGCAAAAGCCAATACTAAATTTAAGCTCTCGCTTTTGTTTAGAGGACAATTGAAATACAGTGGAACCTGAAACAAAAAATATTTAATGTATTACATACAATGTTTTTAAGGATTAAGAAATATGAACATAAAATATTGAATAAATAACTAAACAGTCGTTGTAATATCAATAAAAGCACATCACAAACATTATCTAGATGCCCGACTTGTAAACCGATGTGGTCGTCTTGCTGAAAAGACAAGTTGCCGGAGTCGAAGGAAATGAAATTTCGACTTGAAGCTTCCTCATCAGAAAAACTTGAAAGATCCCAAGAAATCTCCCTTCCAATTGCTTCTCCTAAAGATATTACAAATATACTTTTAAAAACTCGTATCCTTTGAAAACAAATCGAATAACTGTACATAGAAAATAGAACAGCAAGAAATAACTAGTTACAAAACAATCTTTATGCTTAAAACAATAACCTGTTAACGAAATAGCATCATCATTTTCTATTTGTAGACTGAGATCCAAACTTTGATTTTGATTTGTACTTTCGTCTTCGCTCTCATCGCTGGGATAAAAATTAAGCTTTCGTTTCTGTAATTTTACGGGTAAAAAATAAAGTACTCAATTAATTGCTTCACAAACAATCATTCTACATTTCTACGTTATCATGAAGTGTGTTCATTTCGACAAAACTTCTGTCAAGTAAAATATCGCATTCATCATTTTTTATTACATATCTGCTAGAAGTCTAGAAACTTTTATCACCGTAAAATCATTGGAAATTGAAAACTATTTTTACATTTGACAATCGACAGTCACAACATGCCGATGAAATTTAATAGTAATGAAACTGAAAGAAGTTTGGTCGAAACTCCGTGTGTGAAGGTCCCAAAGCCATATAATATAGTGTAATACATTAAATTATCTGTTTTTATAGCTAATAAAAGTGTCAATTAAATACCTTGTTATTACGATTCCAGCGAGTACTTCGAGGTTTATTTTTTTGTCCTAAATAACTGCCGTAAGACTTATTTTTACCTACCATTAGAAACTGGATATGGGATTTTACTTTAAACAAAAGTTTAGCACACAATGTAAAAGATCTTTAAAAACTTTATTTTCACAGTAAGCATTTAATTAAAGCTTGAATGTTGGAGAAACTGTACTTAACTTAAGTTTGTTAGCTGTTTAAGTGCTAAACATTATGACTACTACTGCGCTTGTATTTAAATCGGTTGGCCCGCTTTGCCGATTTTCCATGTGATTCGTGTGTAGATACTAGATACTCATACAGCGTGAGTTTTGTGTTAAAAGTTTCCGTTTTTATTTTAATTCTCATCATCATTTAATTTACAACAAAACCGTATTAGTTAAAATACAAGTACCGTAATAGGCACTTACTACTTACAATTTTACGGTGTCAGTGTCTTTGGAAGTTACAATTATGAACAAGCTGTTCGCTGTGGTTTCTTGGGTCAATGAGAATTTTCAATTTTCATCGGTTAAAGTATCCCAGATCCAGTTTGATCGTAGTCTTATCGAGGATGCTTCCGAATTAATTGATCAAGTGTTTGACATTCATTTTAGCAAATTTTCGGAAACACACAAGGGGAAAATTATAGCAGTCGGTAAGTTTGATAAAATACAATAACAAAATGGTTTTGTTGAAAGTTTCAATTAACTGTTTTACTTAATTTTTTATGTACGTTTGCAAAATAATGTATTATTGTTAATTGCGCAAAAATGTAATTACGTACGTTTTCTATTTTAAATTATTTTAAAGGTTCTCGTGCTAATATGAGCCGACTTGCAGCTGACAAAGCAGAAGAAGCATCGGAATTGTCTATGATTGAACACGAGAAGACTAGGACTGAAAATGGTATTAACCTAAGGAAGCGCCCAGCAGTATCACTAGAACCCAGAAATGATCAAGAACAGGTAAGTTACAATTTATTACTTTATTTGTATTTCATTCCTATTGTATAAACTGCTTGATGGAGTTTGTAACTTGTACACTACTTTTTTTTGTGCACTTAGGTCACAGAAAAAAAAAGTTTGAAACGTTTAAAGTCACCAAAAGCAGTCAAACAAGAAAATGTAAGTTACCTGTCGTTACTTAATATGTATAAGTATGTATAAATTCAAGATTACGTAAATAAGGTGAATTCAGTAGCCAGTATTTCTTTCGTTTCACAAACACCCATGACATAAGTACCTTATATATATATATACGTAAATGTATTTTGTCTTCACTATTTTTAGTGTAGTAGGAATTCCGACAAGATTGTGGAGATTTTGCTCCATTCTAGTTTACAGGGAACTGAAGATTCGGATCAAGTGTCATTACAGCCAGATGATGATTCGGTTGCACTTTTAAATGACTCTGTGGAACTTTATTCTCTTTTGGAAAATAGTGGAGAAAATAATTCAGACGAACAAGTGTCAGTTGTGTTCAATGACAATAATAACGCAAATAGTAGTCAACTTGAGGAGGATCCAAAAGATGCCCTTATAAAAAAATTGAAGATTCAGCTTTCAAAATCTCGCAAGAAGAATAAAAAACTAGAAGGTAAGTAGTATTAAAAAGCATGTTAACATAATACATAGTAAAGCACGAGTTTATGTAAAATAAACATTCTAAAATTCAATCAAATTGTACATACAGAACTTTCTTTTTTAATTCCCTACTAATAGCTCTTTAATGTGTAATAAGCATGCAATACGCTTGTATCTTGTAGATTATTTTGCATACTATTAGATTACTTACATTAAATATTAATGAATTGATGTTTTGACATTACTGATGCGTAAAAACCATTATGAAAGAAAAAAAATATGCATATCACATTATACACATTAAGATACAAAATTCAAAACCAGTTATGATTACCCTTGTAACCATGCAAAATACATGTTATCCATGTAAATCCATGTAAAAATGTTTTTAACACTTTTGTTATTTAAATAATAGCTCTTCAATCTGATCAGTCTGGTCAAGGTCAAGATGAAGAAGTAGAAGAAGATAGACAAATATTGCTAAATGGGGATATTTACTGCAGCAAATCGGTAGTGGATGACATTAAATCGGACTTTCGACACCATCCCGGCAAGTTTTTGAGACAGCTGATGGAAAAATCTGGACTTTTTACTCTTGAAGAAATTGCGAGCTCATCATTAACTGGGCAAAAGCATCGAGATGGTAGTCAAAGGCCAGCATTAAACCCAACCAAATTTAATGCTTGTAAAGGTTGGAGTTTTGTTTTTACTGTCATATTTTCAAATAGTAGTTTTTTTTTGAAATATTTAAACGTCTTAGCAATTTCGTATTAATTTTTGTTGTTTGTAAAATGTTGAAAGAACCTTTGTTTTTCTTTTTTGTTTAGCTTTTACTATTAAAAAATGTCATCTTTTGCCAAACACCGTTAAAATGCTGGAATTTCAAAAAAGTGTTGCAAATATTTGTACCGACGCCCGAAAACGGTTAAAGAATCGCCGAACGGATCAAATTTAGTGGGAAAATGACGATCGGCTATTGTAAAATATAAGTATATTTTTACGATGCTTTTACAATTTACTTACTCTATACTCTCATTGTTTGACTAAGGGTTAAAAATGGAATACTGTTATAGTAAATTTATTTTAAACTTGCAACTCTTGTTACGTATATATGAAATTATTCATACTGTGCTTTTAATAAAAAAATTGGTGTTGAGAATACTAATAATATGTCTCTAACATGTACTCTTTAAAAATTCATTTGCAGGTAAAATTACTATTTTGAATACAAAATATTAGGAGTATAGAAATACTCAAGCAAAAGTGAGCTTTAACTCCTTCTAAAAAAATCATTTAGCCGGTTCTATATAAAAGCATATTAGTAAAGTTCCTAAATTTAAACGCTGCAAATCTTATAGTTCATCCTATAGGATCCTTTAGCCTATTCCATGGGAAAATAACCTTGGGAGAACGTCCCAAATTCCGATGGACTTTTTCCTATAGTTTCCTTCTATAGGAAACTATAGGACAGTTTTGCACGGGAAAGAACCACTAGATGTAGATAAGCATAAACATTTTGTACATAGCTTTCAGTTTTTGAAAATAGTCGGTAGTATTTTTGGAAATTTTGGCATTCCGTATAAGTTTTCTGAAAACCTAAAAAAGGAGCTGCAATTGTTAGTCATGAATAAGTATGTACATTACCTACAATCTTACAATGCCCATTCACCAAGTGCCCACGAGGGATTTCAACGGGATAAACTGATTTCTACTAATTCAACGGCGGGGAATTCGAAAATGATGGTCATTTCCCCGAATGGCGCTAATCAGGCACTTTACATAGGATTTTCAACAAAAATTCATGAATTTCAAATCGGTATAGTGAGAAAACTGGACATCTCACAGAAATGTGACAGATATCAATTAAATCTACTTAAATTGAAGTAATTTAAAAAAATGTAAACCTTTAAAAAAATTAATGAACAGTTTGTGTAATTTGGCTTCACACATTACATATCCCTAAAACCTACTTGAACCAAAGTATTTTTAAAACATATAAACTTTTTAAAAAATTAATGAACAGTTAGTGTATTTAAGTGTCAAACTAAGGTAATGTTCACAACAAAATTACACCATCTTTTCATTATTTTTTTTAAAAGTTTACATTTTTTATAAATTACTTCAATTCAAGTAGATTTTATTAACATTTGTCACATTTCTGTGAGATGTCTAGTTTTCTCACAGTTTAGGTTTGAAACTCATGAGCTTTGGTAAAAAATCCTATGTAAAAGGTTTGATTAGCGCCATTTCTGAGCATTCGGGCCATGGCAACCATAAGACTGTCTGGCTTTCGGAGCGGAAGAGGTTAAAGCAACAGCAGTTTCTATGGTGCGTGAACACTTTGGTGTATGATCCAAAATTTTTATCAACCGATTGGTCTCATCCTCCGGTGAATTAACGACAGCTGGATCAGTTTGAAACAGGTCTGCAGAACAAAACAGGTAAATGGCTGGAGCCGCATGGACCTGATTTTGGCGGAGGGCCACAACTAGGTAATTGAAACCAATTTTGGCACAAAAACAGTAGTAATATTTTGAAAACTTGAGTTTTTCTAAAAAAAAGGGCAATTTTTGACGATTGATGTAAAATCTACTTTTATTTTCCACCTAGGTCTCCAGGCCCCTGGTCAAAGTCAAGGTTACTAGCCACCAAGTAATACACCTGCCCCTCACCTGCACCTTCCCAGACCGCCCTCTCCCCCACCTTAACTCCCCCTCATCAAAATTTTATGCAAAAAATGTGGATACTGCTCCCACGCCCTTAATTGAGGGATAAAAATGTTGAGGTCGATTTTGGAAGCAAAATAACCGTGGTACGTTGATAAAAATTTGGACAATAATTATTTTTTAACTAAAAACCATGAAGGAAAATTAAAATCTAAGACTTTGAATTTAAAAATAAACATCTGTGGCCGTCACTGGCGAAATAATTAGTGGTCCAATTCTTGGACCCCCGGGGCGGTTCTTGGAGGTTTTTTTGGAAAATTTAGTCGGAGTAATCGCAGGATTTTTCGGATGTCTATTCAGTGGTTGCGATGATCCTCCTCTACTCCCCCCCCCCCCCAAACCTTTGTCATGTGAGAAAGCCTGAGAGTTGGGATCCGCCAAGGTGCAATTTTTAGACACCCTCTTCGAAATTTCCGAGGTCAACCGAGCCCGCCTTCTTGGTTCTCTTTCACCAAAACATGGGTCAAGTTGGTCCACTGAACCAAATCTGCTTATGGAACCAGGGGACGATAACGCCCGATTTTTCAACATCACAAAGACTGGCAGTTTAAGTATGGAAATTGAGTCAGCACCCTTTCAAAAAAACGGGGTTCCCTCAGGGCTCCGGGTGACAGAAACCGGGACGTTGGAAATCCCTGTGATGACATTGCTCTGCAAGACACGGGCTATAAAAGGGCCGGTGATCCCAAATATTTTTGTGACCATAATCAGGCGGTGGCTTTTTCACATTTGCTTTGAAATTTCATAAAATATTTTGAAATCTTCAAAATTCCTAAAAATAAAGTTTCTTAAAGTCCCTACTTACTGTCAATTTTATTATGCATACAACATTTTTGAATTTTAAATTCTAAGACTTTATT
>JAQIVE010006372.1:0-11608 GCA_034698285.1 Sminthurinus bimaculatus | reverse complement strand
TGAAAATAATAATTGTGGTTCAAACGGATCCTCTCCTCGAAGTGTTTCCACGTCGTCATCAAGTCATAATAATAATAATGGTGGTGGTGGTGGTAGTTCTGCTTCGATGAATAATAGTTCGTCATCAACGAGTCTCAATCTCTGTAATCCATCGAGTAATAAAATTTCGTCTACTCATCACCACCATCATAGCCAGAGCATGAACAATAATTATCTCAATGGTAAAATACTTCCCTCAAGTTCCTCACCTCGAATTAAAGTTTCAAGCAATGCTCTCCTTGTGCAACAACAGCAAACACAACCACATGACTTGGAGCGTCCCAAAACGCCTTCGGGTAGTATGGATACAACTTCTCCAGACTCTGGAATTGGGAAAGAGACTGATATTTGGTTGAACAATAGTGGTGCAAATAACATGAATCATAGTCATCTTGGAAATAGTAGTGAAAATGCCTTAAGCCTCTCCCTTGTTTCTAGAAGCAATAGTCATCATCATCATCACCGTACAAATAATGCCCATTTAAATCTTCCTAGAACTCCCAGTCCATCACATGTTGAAGATATGGAAGAGGATCTTGACAGACCACCAAAAATCCCAACACCTGGCGTTGGAATTTCACCTAATAACAGTAACAACAGTAATAATGCTTATGGTCCGGTGAAGATGGAAAAACTAGAAAAAATGATGTTGGATGATTCAGATCATCATCATCATCATGATATGATGATGAACCATGGTCTTAATATGACGACAAGTAGTAATAATAATAGAAATAATACTAGTACACCAGAGGATATTCATCCTCCACCTACGCCAAAGATTGAAAATAGCATGGATCATGACTCAGCTGCAGGGGATTTGTCATTTTCTGGAGAAAATCGAGAAAAAGTATTGGAGAGACCATCGAGATCATTCTCAGGCCATTCTTCTGCTTCTTCTTGTTCCACCACCACCACAACAACAAAAACGGTAGCTACTGCAAACGATAATGATAGTGCTATTGACGCCGCAACAATTTTGAAGACGGCTGCTCCAAAAGTCAAGGCAGATGAAAGTCCTTCAAAGTCCGGTTCAGTTATCAAAATTGAAAAGGTGGAAAATCTCAGCTTGATCTCTAGAGAAAATAATAAAAATTCCAAAACAAGTCCTGAGCCAACAAATTCAAGCTCATCATCATCATCATCATCAACAACAACAACTATTACATCGGCCGTGAGCTCAACGCCTAGTAAAGTTAGTACTTGTGTTGTTACAGAGAATTCTAGTAACTCCAATACTTCTGTTACTACTAGTGTTAGTACCAGTGCTGCTACAACCACTACTACTACTACAAGTAATTCGGGTCACGGAATGGATCAGCCACATTTTAAGGTAAATTAATTTCAAATTAATGTTAAAGTAAAAGCATCAAAGTAACTTTGCCGATTAATCAGTAGCCTGTAGGTATATGCATAAAAATAGATAATGGATAATCATAAAAATGGTTCCTTGATTTTTTTTTGACAATAGAAACGATGGAACAATTGGGGTGCATCAACTCAGCAATCAACATCTACCACGGCTTCTACTTCTAGCACTGCTGATAAACCAAGTACAAATAATAGTTCTTCAACTTCCTCAACTGTTGTTTCTGAACCAAATTTGGCTGCAAATACTACTACTACGACTACTACTACACCATTACCTACGACTAGTAGTTCGTCTTCAACTTCAGGATTGCCGTTGAGTCATCAAGTCATTTCAAATCCAAATCAACCGGTGGATGGTCGAACAAGTGTTGCGTCTGATTGTAGTGTGAATTCTACCATTTCTGGTGGCACTGATGTGCAAAGTACCACTTCTGGTAGTACAAGCAGATTTAGACCTAAAGGCAAAGCTTATGATTGGCACAATGATCGTGATAGTATTAAGGACAGAGATCGGGCAAGTCCTTCGGTGCACCACAGTCAAAATAGTAATAGTAGTAATCACAACACTCCAAGTCCCAGTCCAAGTTTGATTGTCAACAATATTACTGCTAATAATAATAATAATAACATGCAGCAGGAACAACAACATCATCATCATCAAGTTCATCAACCACCACAACCTCCTCATCCCTCGCAATCCCAACAACAACAACAACAACAGACAACTACCAGTGTCAATATGAATGTGAGCCATCCTCAAATTCCTGCTAGTATTATAACGTCACTGCCCACTAGTACAACTCTTCATGTCACAACAACTACCAATAATAATAACAACAACAATAATAATAACAGTAGTAGTAATAAAGCCACTATTTCAAGCGTCATGTTGCCCAGTCATCCTCACGCTCATGCTGGAATGACGATGAATAGTAATACAAATCCCAATAATAATAGTAATAATAGTCATTCTCTTTCACATTCCTCTCATCAACCGCCTCCTCCTGTTCATGGGCACCCTGGAATAACTCATGGTCAAATCAATTCCAGTTTTGGTACCACGTCGATTACGTCTGTTCATCCTCATCAAAAACAGCAGCAACAGCAACATCATCATCAAAATATGCAGCAGCAGCAAAATCCCCATCAGCAACAACAACATCATTTGAGTCAGAGTCAAAATCACAAAGTTAATATTGGGATTGTTCCACATAAAACTGAGACTAAGATTGCTGTTGTAAATATTACTACAAGTAATCCCTTGAGTCAAACCTTAAATGGTCCAAATAATCCTTTAGCGGGTCATGGTCATTCTTCACTTGGTTTTGGAGCAAGTCATCATCATAGTTCAAATCTTAATAGTAATAATAATTATGGTAGCAGCTCAAATGCGTCTGCATTCTTTGCCAATGGTCAGCATCATAATCAAGTTCAACAAGCTGGGCCAAATCCAAATTTCCCAATTCCACCCTCAAATCCTAATAATATTAATAATAATAGTCAGCTCCAGCATAGATCTCAACAGCAGCAGCAGCAACAACAACAACAGCCACAACCATTGATGAAAACTGGACCCCCATCTAATTATCATCATCAACCCCAACAAGGCAATCAAAATTCCGGATATGGTCATCAGCAAAGTCATCCGCAACAACAACAACAACAGAGTCATAGTTCTTATCCAGGACAACAAGCTTACAATAACCATATGGGACACAATAGTAGTATGTCAAATGGCCCTAATAATAACTCCCGTCAAGGGAATAATGCCAACGCTGGAGGCTACCCTATCATGACCAATCCTGGCTCAAAGCTGCATCCTTCATCCTACAATCAACAACAAATGACGTCTTCAACTTCCGCGCCTCATCACAATCAATCCAACTCTCAAACCTCTGCATCCACATCGTCCCACTATGGAATCCCGCAGGCGGGACCAAACAATAATAATAATCCATCAAGTGGGAATGAAATGGGTAGGCAACAGCAGCAACAACAACAGCAACCGCCGCAGAACATGATGAATGGCTATGGAAATTATCATCGTGGACCACCGCAACATCAGCAAGTACCCCCTCAATCTCATTATAACAATGCTCCGCCACCACCACCACCTGGCTATGGGAACTATGGTGGTCATGGAAAAGGTGTGTACCCTGGGTACAATAATTATAGTCCACAACAATCTGGAGGACGTGGTCATCATGGTCATCATCAGGGTCACCATCCTGTTCCCTCAAACCATCATCATAATGCACCATATCAAATGGGACGTCGGTAAGAACATAGATACAGGATACAGGAGAAATAATACATAGTAATCTACCTTGTAATATGTAGTTAGTAGTTCTTTTGAATTTAAATAATAATAACATGTTGTATGTTTATGTTAATTTTAGGTGAGAATTAAGAACGCCCCGAAGTGACGGGGAACCATTAAAACTAACGTTGTCGCCATCAACCTCCTCGCCATCATCATCTTCAGCCGGTGCTTCTCCTCATCCCCACAGAGATATGAAAAATAGTAATCGAAATAGCAACAATAATGGTACGTTCAATAAAAGTTATCCCCCCAAGAAGCAACCAAGATCAATGTTTCGTCAGATGAAGTACAAATACTGATGAGAGGAAGTGGAAGTGGAAGAACTATTACAACATACCGGAGGTTCCTTTTAATATATTATTATAGGCAGGTAATAATATATTATTTAACATAAAGAAAAAGAGTATTATTACTACAGAGGTTATAGGTTAATTTTATTACAGTGCTACCAACCTAATCTATAATATACAAAAATATTATGTTGTTGCATAATAAGTAATATATATATTATTATTATTATACTATGTATAATATTATTTAAAAAAACAAAGTATTTAGTAGAGTTGTTGTTGTCTGGATTTTGAATGTATCTCTACCATTGTTATACTATATTATTATACATACAGTAGTTATGACCATGTTCATGTAGTCGTTCACTACGCAGCTTTTTATCTTATAGGTAGGTTAGAAGTATAATATATAAAATCATGTTGTTTAATAATATTTAGTATTTATAGGTCTATTACCATTATGTTTACTATCGAAAGGTTGCCGTTTGGCTCATATTATGGTATTCTTTTTTATAACAATAACATGATAATATAATATATTATGGAATAGGGAATTTTAATGACTGTACTACTATATATATTAACGCTATATAAAATTCGGTGAGAGTTATAGCAAAAATAACTACGTAGGATAATAATTTATGAAGTATTAAATTATGATAACTAATTATTGTTATACTGTGTAGACTATATATTATTATTATAGACTATAGACATGAAAGTCCAGTGTGCCCTTTAAAGGCATAATAGATGGGGAAACGGAAGTTTAAGGCATAATGTTTCCCTCAATCTCAACGTCAAATCTCAATAAGAATAAGAATTATTTAGAATTAAAAATTATGATCAACATCTCAGCATGCCCAGAGAAAAAGTTAACTAACAAAAAACCAATTAGCTTATACAATATTAGTATATTATAATGGTATATTATTATTACGTAATATATAATAATATATCATTTTGTTGCACGATGTACTGCCACAGACACTGCCATGTCCAGCAGGGATTTTTTAAAAATATTATCATTATTCTCATTATTTATTATTGTACGTTGGTTTTAATTTAATAGTTGATTGTTTTTTTGTTTTACCCTTAGTACCCTTAGAATATTATACACTAGAATATGAGTAAGTAGCATGTAGTATATTATAGAGTTGTCGTTGTTATTACATTCATATTGTTGTTTGCACAGGCAGAATTACTGGATACTGTAAATAGTATATTATATTATATACTTATTAGTCATACTATTAATGGCGTATTGAATTTACAAATATTTTTATTTCCCTGTTATTTATTGTTTTAAATATCGATTACGACTATTTTGATGTGAGTGTGTGAGGTGGGAGGATATAAATCCTGGTTATTATGTTATTGTGTTTTAGGTTTCATAATATGTAAAATAAAAACGAATAATATTTTCTTTTGTGTTCTCTATAGACTTGTTGTTATAGTGTGCGAGTGTTTTGATGAAATGAAATACAGACAGATGAGTATAGATAACGAGTTGTAAACATAGTATATGTATAAAGCTTGGTGGCAACAAAGAAATGGTGTTGTGTTGCTGTAAATAATATTAATATTGCTTAAAACGAGGAGGAATCATGATGCTATTGTATAATAATTTTTAAAAAAATACTGAAAACAGTATGTATATATACAGTGCATGTACACCGTGCAAAGTAAGTTTTGAAAAACAAAGTGTGTTCTATGTAATTTTTTGTATTGCGAATAAGGATAGTTGTACAACATAAAGGGGATTTGATAATCATTTTACTAATCTTATTACCATGTTCGAGTACTATAAGTGTAAATAACTTAAGGTTTTGAGCTGAGACAGAAAGAAATCACTGCAATTTCCCCGATTGCTACATAGATATAAGATAAAAATATATGTGTATAAGAGAGTTCCCCGTAAATGGTTATTACTATACCATAGGCACAATATGTCATATATATTATAGCTTTTAGAATTACGATCAATCGGAACTTTTACTCTCCCGTTCATTTCAAATCGTCTTTGAAAATTTCAACTTGTAATTTGTAGGGTATTTGTGAGTAATCATACAAATGATATGTATGTTGTATAATATATATACATATATATAGTGATGCCATTTCTCAACTCGAAAAGGTACAGTAAGACTTTTGAGACAGTTCGAAAGAAAGTTCGTCTTCTGGAAATATTATGTATTAATTGTCAACACTATTAAGTGTGTCGTATTCATGGAAGTAGGGATACGGATACAACTTGAAAGTTGTATAATCTGACTAATGCATTTAAAGTGATAGCAAACTGTCTAAGGGTTGAGACCTTGGATTACTCCAAATGTACATACATAAACAACATTAACACTAATTCTCCTACCTTTGAAAACACAACATAGCCGTGGTAGTTGACTTGTAAGCTTTAAATAATGTTGGTTATAGGATTATTGTTATTATATAGTTATGTTATTATTTTTTGTGATTTGTACCATACAAACATATACGTGTTGAATAAGTCTATAATATTATATAATAATATATTGAGATAGTATAATGTATAATAATAATATGAAGGTGCAAAAACGTTTTTTATGGATTTCAGGGGTTCATCTATACTTTTAAATTATGATCGAAAACGTAGTGTTATTTTAAACTAAATCTAAAACTCGGGATTCTCGTGTTATTATTTTTTTCTCCCCTTTTTTTTAATATAGTCGAAGTCAAGGTATATATTATAATACACTACACATAATATATTATATAATATATAATATTATATGCCGTCTGCGTTTCCTGCTTCTCTAAATATAAAGTACTGGAATTCGGATTTCGAAAGTTGTCAAAAAAAAAATTGGCGTTTTCAAATACTAAACTATTGGTTGAATATTGAATACTGAACGAGATATGACTAAAAAAATGACGCATTTCTGAATTCGGTCTTGAAATTTGAAATTCGTTTCATAATAAATATTTTATGTATATGTATAACTCGGGAAAAAAACTAAAAATTCGTACGTAATTGCATTCATCTCATTGGTGAAAAGCAGACTGCTGAAAGTATTTTTAGTAGTCATTTTTTATATTACTTTATAATATATGTTTCTTCGTATTTTCGAGCGATGAAAAAGTAGCGTAAAATCGAAATCGAAAATTTCTCCATAAAATTCTATATTGTACGATAAAGTAATATAGTTTCGATAACTTTATAAAAATATATAATATAATAATATCCAAACAATATTTGAAAAATTTCTATTATTAACATTTGTGTAGGAAGAAAAATGTTTGTATGACTGCTCTTTTTCTTCCTCTAATTTTCAATAGTCATTTTTTTATACATTTAACTATTTGACGTATTACTGTATTCGGTGTTTCAATGTAGTAACTTAATTAGTATAATATACTTACAGATAATATATTATGCATGCGTACACATATTATGTATTATGTAGTATCTAAAAATAATTAGTAAAAAAATAATGTTGAACAAAACCTAACCAAACTACACCACGATGACATCATTCGAGAAAAGAAATTCATACAAACTTTTTGGTCATCCTTTTTCTCTACCAGTTCACAATTCGAAAGTTCAACTTACAAAGTCATTTAAAAATATTTAAAATGTAAATTCTGCTCCGGTAAATACTACATATATTTATGTATTTATGTTATTATTACATACTTATATTACGTGTCCTCTCTGCCACTGCTAAAATACAGAATATACATATAATGAATAATGTTACAATTATATACTTATTTACGAACTTACTTACATGATCTTATTATGTAACATTTTATTATGTTTGTGCGTAAATGCATTACAGAGAAAAATGTAATAATAATTATGATACAAAAGTATATTATCAGTGATCAAGTATGAGCGTAATTTATTATGGACATACCAAAATATGTACCGTTTGTATGATTGTTTTGTTTTGTTATTGTTATTATTTATTTTTAAAAGTTGTTGATGAAAATAATATACACACATGCATGCAACCAAAAAAATAGAAAAACGTTTAAGAAAATATGACGAGAGACTTAAACCTTACACTAAAAACATAGGATGAAAACTGTCGAAAAACCTAAGTACATACCTACAAATCTGATAAGCATTAAGCGTATTATATAATACAATGAAGTAAAATATGACTGTATTTATATAATATGATGTTAAAAAAATGTCAGCCAACATTCTCAATTCTCTCAGCTCTTCTTTCCCCTTGTTTTTTCCAGTTTTATAATAATATCAAATATCTTATACATTTATGATACATATTTATACACACAAAACGCAGTGTGTGTGTGTACAATTGTTGTTACAATTATTATTTATTTTAAAATATTATGGTAAATCTACTGATCCATAAAATTCACCAGTATAAAACACATCATACACATACATAGTACATAATATGATGTATCTTGGTATGATAATCTATACATACAATATACATACTTAAATAGATGGGGAGGGGGGCTGTGGAAAATGGAAAAATGGGGAAAATGTCAGTAAGTAAGATGTTATTGAGAGATACTCTGTACAATTCAATTATTATTAAAAGGTGTATAAAATATAATACCTAGAAAAATGAAGAAGAAGAAAAAGAACCCTCACTTTTCCTATGTATGAATAACTTGTATTATAGTAGCAGCAGTGTAAACTTACTAATTATTATCATATTATTATTAAATATAGAGACAAATAAAAGCAAAAGTGGAATTTATGAAAATATTACAACTTTTTTGTTGTCTTTGCTTCAAATTTTTATTTTATTTCAAAAAAATACATCATCAAATTACATGTATTTATTGTTACTTGTAATCAAGCAACCTGCAACCATTTACATATTATTATATTTCAGCCCTTTTGAATGATTCTGTTCATATATTATATATTATTCTATTTTCATGAAAACATATATTGGATAAGCTGTTCTTCTCATTTCATTCACCTCGTCCAAATATACTTATATGCATTTAGGTTATGACCCTGCCAAAGACTGGTTAATTGTGATAAATGAACCTGAAAAGTTTAGACATAACGTCTTATAGATGAGCATAATATTTCCATTTCAATATATTTATAGTACATGGGAGAAGTGACAAGGAAGTGATTTCCTTCGACCATTAACTTTTTTCACTTTCCAAAACTCTAGTAGCTTATTCAGTATATAGGTACTTGCAGAATTTCCATTGTGAACTGTGTGAAACGTTTTTACATCCATACAAATACATACTTAATACTTACATGTTATACTATGTGAGAAATGATGTATGAACATGATGAGTCCTACGTATAAGTAGTATATGTACCTGCCTATAGTAAAAGAATGATAATAATAATTCGGTCTTTTTAGGACTTTAGTTTAGTATTGCATGGAGAAAGTCTCAAAGTGAAAAAAGAGTCTCCTGTGACCCATGAACATACCTACTTATTTACATCATATTATACCTATAGGTATAAGTAGGTACATACATTATTTTAAAAGGCATTTTAATGCTGATGTTGAGTCTAGGTGAAAAGATGATTTATCTTGCTTTACCATGTTTCCTCCTCGTTTTGTTTGAAAAAAGGCAGAAAAGTGTGGGAGTCTGCTTCAGCTTCCGTTGGAGTAGAAAGGCTTATTTTACTTTTACTTTCTCTACTCTACACATAATACTTTCTATCCTTTTCACCATCATCAGCCCTAGTATGTTCATATGTATGTAAGTACCACCTCAGACGGTAAAGCCAAAGCCGAATCCAACACCAACTGGTTACTGGTTACATACATATAGCGTATTATTCACAATTTGGAGGAGTGAGTCTCTAAGGTCAACATTAAGTGATAGCCGTTGTCGTCAACATCTTATCTTGACGATGACGATCAACATGGGATCAAGATCAACACATGGGCATGAGCCATGAGCATGGAATACATAAGGCTAAAGGGCCGCGAGTCTCTCGTCGCTCATTTTCCCCTTTCCTCAACATATGTGTGCCGTGCTGGATATGAGACATGTAATATGTTAACTGTAATACATATGTATGTACACTATAACGTATAATACATAACGTACGTATGTATTATGTATGTAGGAAAGGGAAATCCATCTTGGATAAAGGATAAACTTTTCATCCAGATTTTAAGACGAAACTGCAGCCAAGAAGATCAATGACTATATACGGGGCTGCAAGGAAACATTAGACTAAAACACTTTTCTCTATCTCCCCCCCCCCTTCCCTTCTTTTTACACCATGTAATATTATGTAAGTAGTAAGTAGTAAGTATGTATAATCTATAGGTATATTAAATATGTGTATTATATACGTTTTGCAAAGAAAAGGGATGAAGAAGGAGACTGAAACTGAAATTTGGCTAAGACGAAAAAAAAGAGTCTAAAGGGAGTTCCGTTCCAGATCCAAATCCAAGCCCTATATTAACTATAGTTGAGAAGGAGTCTGTTCTATCTGTATTCTGTATTTGTAATCTATACATATACAGTGTACACGTATACATGCATGGGATGAAGATGAAGAGATGAGGATTAACATGAGCCCGAGATGATCTCAGTCTAATAAAGATGAAGCTATTTTATATTTCCCCATTACCATTAACATGAACATACTGTTCTCCAGCATCCTCTTATTCCTCCTCTTGTGTTTTTCTCTCATAGTGTACAGACTACAGACGCTTTTCCATCCTCCAGTTTTATTTGCTCCTCATCATCACAGTCCGGATTCGGAATCCGAAGTCCAGAACCAGAGGCTTCTAGATGTACAATGTACACGAAGATTGTGTACCGTTTAAGTGTACGGCGATTTACGCTAAACTAAATATCATTGGTACATATGCATATGCATATATTGTACACAAAATACAAATGTAAAATATTATGTTATTGTTGCTTTTAAAGCAGAACACTCAGGACTCAGGAACAACCATTATGTATTTTGTTTTTTTATACATGAGTAATAAATATAGTTGCAGGTGGCGTAATGCATTGTACATACATTGTACAAATGTAATAAAATACAACATTATGTATATCATACCAACCTCTGTTTGACCTTTTGGGGGAGCCTCTATTCAAATTATCGTATTTTGCCCAACGGTTTTAAAAAGGTTTTGAATACCGTATTATGTATGTATGTGGAAAATTTCGTATTTTCTTATTGTTCCTTTCAGTTTTCTCTTGCCCTTGAGCATCATCATCAGAGCAAAAAGCCTCTCAAGATTTTATCACCGTCAAAGAGAAAGTACTTCGAGTAGTACATATTTTTATTATATTTTTTTACTTTTACTCTCCGTTTTTTAACATCCTTTTATTTGAAACTTTTTACATGCTGAAATAGTTGGAAAAGTGCAAAAAAGAGGGAAAACGTTAAAATCCGGAGAGTATAATATATATTGTACATGTTCAGTATTCGTAATATGATGATATAATGTACAATGCACACAGCTAAAAACTTAAATTTTGCAAATATCAACATGGCGAAAAAATATTTCAAGTTCCATTTCGTGAAGGCTAGAGAGTGCACATTACATATAATATTGTAATGTTTAACAACAAAAAGTTTGATGCAGACGAGACAATGAAAGGAGATGCC
>JAQIVE010006371.1:0-11610 GCA_034698285.1 Sminthurinus bimaculatus | reverse complement strand
AAATAGATAGTAAAAGGTGGGCACTGTGTGAAAAATACACACGACACATGTATGTAATATCGTCACCAATTGTTACAGCATTGTATACTACACAAGGGTACGTTATTCTATGATGTAAAAGTCAAGGTTCAATTGCTTCATTACTTTACTTTAAAACACAAATGTAGCCTACAGATAATCTACGAGTGAGAGAGACAAATTCATTGGATTAAATATTAAGTTTTCATTATATCTATGATATAGGTAATAGTGAAGATGCCAGCTAGCCTACGGTTGTGTATTGTGTTTATTACATAATATATATGTACTATGTACTGCATACCCATTCACACATCCGTTCTTTTCAAATCGTTTCCTCAATTTCCTCTTTACATTCTTATTATATAATAAATATACGCCTAAACTCAATTTATAAGACGAGAAATTAGTATAACTGCAAAACATCATCAAACCCAAGCCTTTCTAAACGGAGGTATATAATAACGTTTGTGCAGTAATTAAAGATTTTGCTCATTGGATGTTCGACTCATCTCGCCTATCTACTTTTATGACGTGGAAATGGGTACACGGAATACAAACACTCCTACTATTACCACTACTTCTTGGTACAACAACTTGAGTTCTAACTATACTACTGACTGCTTAAAAAACTTGAGTAGCAATCATGATTTTGCATCAGGAACAACTATATCGCCTTGTGTCCATCTCCTAAAATGGAGAAAACCTTCCGTTTATCAATTCACATGTAGAAAAGACAAATGTTCTTTCTATTCTATTCTTCTTCATCTTCTTGCATCGTTATACTCACTCTGTCAGTGGTACCAACTTCTCTGTTTCACTACAAGGTTATCAGTTATAAAATGATTTCCCTAAGTACAAGAATAACATATCAATCATATACGCAGTACTTACTAATTCTTTGTGCATGCAGTCTGAATGATGCATGTATATACACGTATTGTACTGTAGGTGGTATACATACTTAGGTAGATGCAGATACAATACAATCCTTAAGCGTACAAGACTCACAAATGTGTACTTACTGTGTACACATATATACAGATTTGCCATTCTAAAGGTTTGTTTATACAGTGGAACCTTGATTTAATGCACTTACACTTTTTTAAAGTTCATATAGGAAAATTCTTTGTGTATCAAAATTTGAAAAGAGAACTTAATTTTATCATTTTTTCCCCGTCTTTCATATTATACATATCATTGGTTTGTAGCTGAAAAATAGTTTACAAGTTTAACTTAAAATTCAATTTTATGGAGATACTCCGTATAATCAAGTTTCTACTGTACATTGGTCTTGACATTTGTTGAAGCTTGAATATTTCTAAATAAGTATGCACGCAAGTTGTGATACATTAAGAGTGAAGAGACGGGGACATTTTCGTATGTAAGTATAAACAAAGCATAAGCGATACATTGAACAAAGTTTAATCGATTTATCATCACAGAGATATCTCTGTACACGTTAAAAAATGCACATTGGGTAGCAAACTAAGAGAGTGCTTTTGTTGTGTTGTGTGCATTTCCTTCCTTAGTTACTTATCCTACATTGTACATCATCTGCATGCTATTCCAGTGAAACAACTTGATCAGAAAATCAACCCTCCCAAAAAATAATAGTAACATTACATAGAACATCAACAATCAAGATTGATTTAATATACATACGTATGCATTATGTATAATGGCAAATATACTACAGAATTCGTAAAATTGCCTCGGCACACATCATGAATGTTAGTGTTCATCTGTGATATATTTACAATTTATACAGCACATATATGACCTGAATATTTGCTTATATAGTCCCATTGTTTGAACTTTTAGCTAATTGTATCGAAAACTTTGAGGAATATAATAACTGTGACATAATTGTTGTAATGACATTTACTTATAGTACAACGTGTAACGATAACCTGAAACACACAATCGCAACTTAGAATTAGTACGAGTTCAAGACATGTACATTATACACATCACCCATTTGCATGGAAGCTATCGATACATGTATAAAAACCTTTTTCAGGATAAGGTTTACCCGTTTCGATGCTATTTTTGACCTTATACACGTGCTCATTTTTCTTTCAAAGATCTCTCATCTCGTTCTTAAACTCTCTCTTCTATATCTTTGGTCTATCTCTATGTAACAGCAGCATAGTAAAAACTCTAAAGCGTAAAGCGAACGTTTTTTTACTTTTCATGTACATATCATAGTGCCAGAAAAAAAGGAACAAAAAAGTCGTTAAAGGTTCAGATGCTTTTTATGGTAGAACTCATTGGAGAAACTCACTCGAGTTAATATTATTCTTCGTATTTAACACCAATAATTTATACTCATGCATTCGCATTGCAAGAAACACAGGATCATATTTCACATTTAAATTAAAATTGCTCTTATAAACTACGCTATTTGCTATTACTTAAATTTTTGGCTACTAGGCATGCTAGATGCTACAATGAAGTGCATATTATACACATAGATTGTAGATTCCAAAACTTGTACTTCATGCTAATTAATATGCTAATTTTATAATGACAGGAAATTCCGCAAAGTCTATTTCTAATTTCTTGACTCTTGTTACACATTAAAGAAAAGTCATTACGAGAAAATTTAAGGACCATATTAGTTAATGATATAATGAAGTAATGTAAAGAGCGTTGAAACAATTTTTACATGATGCCTGTTGGACTTGGACCTATATGACCTCAAAACAATTTGAGTTCAAACGATAATAAATAACAGGCGTTTAAAACAAAGAAAAAAATAACTTACGTGACAAATTTCGAAAGGATATAGGCGAGCATTGTTGAACTATGCAAAGTTAAGTGTACTTTGCCAAAATTAGGGACAGAGACGAGTTCCTTTGAACAGGAAACTCGAGAAAATTAGATCCAAAACCAAATCCAACACTTGAAAACTATTTCTCCTTTGATGATAAAAATGATGATGACGACGATTGGAATTTTTCACAAAAGCTTATATTATATCAACTTAATACACGATACACACACTCAAATACTAAATTAACTGCTTAATAATCTAATTACAACTTAAATAAAAAAGGATTTTGTTGCGGGCTAACCTGCTTCCATGAAGAAGATGAAAGCAGGTAAGTATCGACGAAAAAATTAAAAGAGATTTCTCACTCTTTGCTCTTCGACTTCTAACTGACGTTTGGTCTTCTATCTCTTCGTTGGATGTAAAATGTAAACAAGACCTCTATATTTTTTTTGGTAGACATACTTGAATGCGAGGAAATAATTTTTCGAAAAATAAAGTTTGAGTGAGCACGTTTTTTTGGAAAAATATTTTTATTCTCGTCAACTTTAAACTTTAAACCACCTTTACTTTTAAACCGCAATCAAAGAGCTATTAACTTTTAATTATAGATAAATAATAATGATTCTTGTTGAGCTGTAGTATTTACATTCTGTGTATTGTTAAGAATTAAGGATCACGTTTTATTTTACTTTACAACTTCTAACTGCGATCTTGGATTAGTGAATAATTGGTAAGAAGCAAGCAAAAAAAGTTTATTTTGTTAATTTACTTAAGTACATAAGTAAATAAATACCACGTACATTGTACTACTTATTACTTATATAATTACAGTGTTTGATGTTTTGTATATAATTTACAATTTGCTTTAGTTGGCCAAGTATAAGTTGTGTGCTAAATTGATTCTTGTTTACATAATTTCAAAAAAAAAATCAACAGAAGATCAGGATGGAATGTCTACTAACTTGTGACCTGGGGTCAGACAATACAAGTTTGAATCTATGGAATCCGTCCAGTGGGACAAAGCTACTCTGTCTACGTGGACCATCCGCTCAAACCTCTTCTCTCTGTAATATCAATGATGAAGGATTTGCAATAGCTGAGGCCGGAAAACCATTCATTCATTTCTGGCAAACTGGTCATGCTCTACAAACCTCAAGAAGAATCCTGTGTCCGGGAAAACCTTGTGCTGTAGCAGTTTCACCTGGAGGGCAGTACTTTGCTGTTGCTATTGACGAGAAAATTAGCATTTGGCAAGTTGCTAGTGGACGAATCGTCGCAACAATATCTACAGCTCATTTCCGTCCAGTGACTGTCCTAAAATTTAATAGCGATGGAACGTTCCTCGTTAGTGGGGGTCAAGATGGTCTTGTACATGCTTGGAATTTTCTACAACTTGTTTCAAATGCTTCGTCATCATCTAATTCAACTCAAACTCCAACATATACTTGGTCAGATCATAGTTTACCTGTAACTGGAATTTATATTGGGGCTGGAGGACAAAAAGGAACAATTTATACTTCATCCCTTGATAGAACTTGTAAAATCTATTCATTAATTACTGGTACTTTACTCCTCTCCATTTCCTTTCCAATCGCCCTTACATCGATTGTTGCTGACCGAGCTGGAAATTCCGTGTACATTGGAGCAAAAAATGGACTAATTTATCAAATTAAATTACAATCTCCTCCTCGCTCCATGGAACATCATGTACTATCAGATGCTGCTGCTGACTTTCTATTTAGAAAGCATACTAGTGAAATTACAACTTTAGCTATTTCAGCCGATGGAAAAACTTTGGTTTCTGGAGATGAAGAAGGAAACATCCACATGTGGGATGTTCCAAGTAAACAATCAATTCGTACTATACAACAAGTCACATCATCATCATCATCAGGAGTAAATAATTCAGATGGAAGTAAAAATCCCTCTACGAGAAAAGTAACAAATATCATGTTTTGGTTGGGGAATCCAGAAAATTTAAAGGGAACTAAAAAGCCAACCATCTGGTTTCCAGAAGTACCAAAACTCCTGGATGCTCAGCAAGACTACAATAACGATCAATCTGTTATTAGAATTTGGACAAGATGTAGACAAGAAGAAGAAAGTGAATTTTCATCAAGCCATGGTCTTTCTGAAGGATATAGTGCTAAATTAGCCGAAATTTCAAAATTAAAAATGGAATTGACTAAAAATCAGATTATTAATAAGAAACTTCATGGTTTTTGTACTGCAAGTATATTAGATTTGCCACAAGAAAAAGTAAGTAGCAAAACCAATAACATTTCAGCTGGAACTACTAAAGATAGAAAACGCAAACATGATGCTAAAAATTGATTTACACATAATATTTCATTGGTAATTTATTGTTACAACAGCTATTGTCAGTCGAAGTTGTACTGTGTTGTCATGATTAAGTCTCTTTTTTATGACATTCATGTTTTTTGAGAATCTAAGAAGAGTAAAAATATTAATATTGACATATTTGCCGTTTCTTAACTGTATTTTTGATGGATTTATATTTTTGAATAAACGAAAAACAACACATTACACACAAAATAAGGACAGCAAAAAAGACACGAAATATTTTTTATAAATCATAAATAATATCCTGCGGTATATAGGTACAACATACAATTATTGTTGCATCTTATTGCTTTAGCTGTAACAATGGCGAACTACATTGATGTTCTACTCAAAGATTTTTAATGCATAAAATGATAGCCAAAATGATGTTAGTTTTATTTGCTCTACAAGTTGTTTGTAGATAAAAGACACTATAATGATAAGAATGTGTATAAAGTGTGAAAAACGTTGCGTCTCTTTGCACTCCATATTATTATTGTTCTCAATATTTTTATTTTAACCAATTGTGTAGTAAGAACTCGTAGTATATATAATTATGACATTCTCTTTTTACAAGAAAAACTAAAAACAAGCAGCGTCTTATAGGTACGAAAAACTTAAAAATTACTTACATAATAATTTATCAGTCTGATTACTTCTTTCAAGTCATTTACCACCCTTATTATTTCTCATTCCTATGCAATCCGTTTTCAGAATCATTTTTCACAACTGCAGCCGGTAACTGATTTCCATGTTTACTAAAATGGTAGTGCTTATCAAGAAAGTAAAGCACCATGTGGAGAAAGTATGAATCACCTAAACTAGCTTCTCCCTTTTCGATTGTACATTTTACAGAGTCTTTCACTTTATCCAGTGGATATAAAATTATTGGTAGGGCGTCAAAGAGAGTATCTTGAGAGACATCCATTAGACTAGCTATAATATATGTCAGCACTTCCTCAGCCTTGATAACTGGAATGTCAGCCCAGTAAGGATTAACTATTAGACGACTGCGAATTTCTGTAAAACTTTTACCAGAGAAGTATGGCATTAAAACATGGACTAGTTCTTTTCCCCGCAACTTCCTACCACTTGCCAAAAACCTATCGTAGCCTCTATTGTTGACAGTCAGGATATTTAAAGAGGGATTTACAACCGAGGTTTTTATTGTTGGCAGTTCTTTTTGCCGAACCTGGCATCGCTTAAAACGATGCAAAAGTGCGAGAGGATCAGGATGGGATTTTAAAACTCTCAATTGAGGATTCGCATCAATTTCTTCTAGTCGTTCTTTGACTGTATTGGGATTTAGGAGGAAAACTTCTAAACGTTTACTGAGACATTCTTTAGAATATCCATGTGCAAGAACTAATCTTTCAATCTCTAGATAAGACGATGCCTTTTTATTGAGTATTTGTGGACGACGTCTGAATGCTTCAGCAACTGGCATCCCAGCGAGGGTTTTCACTTTCAGAAGAGTCTCCGTGAGTTCGTCCGGATGAAGTGAGAATAGACATCTACTAATGAATATCTAACAACAACAAAAAAAAAACAAAAACAAACGTGCAAAACGATAAATAAAATTATTTAAATTTCACCATACAACCATGTGTCAAAGAATAAAATACTATAGAGTGTATACAAATGAACGTCCAAGATGAAGAACCGCGTAACTCCTACATAATTTATATAGGAGATACGCGGTTAATCGTCTTGGCAATTCCAATATTGTCTACACACAATAAAGAATGAGGATATTATGAAATAATACAGTAAGTAAGCTATTCAATCAAGATTGTACGAACATGAAATATGCGTGCGTTGAAAACAATCTTACATGGTTAGCAGTGAAGCCCAGCTGCCTTGTTAGAATTTCGTAGCTCCGTCTAACCCATTCAAAACATCGGTTTAAGGTACTACTATATTCGTTAATGATTTTTTGTGCTTTAGAAAGATCACATTCTAAGACGGATGCGAGGTAGTGTTGTAAAACCTTACGACGAAGTTTTCCTAATGAAAGCTGGATATTTTAAAACATTATAAATCAAAAAATTGTATAAAAGTTTAAAACTTGGCACGAGCAACATTATACTGATATATATATATGAAATATAATATTTCAATTTCTTATAGTTTAATCTATTTCATACCTCTTCTTCATAATTTGATGGAAGAGAATCATAGAGACTTTTGACGCTGGTCTCATTCATTTTTAATGTGCTAATTAAATTTGTGAGGACGCAAAAGTTCTGTGGAATAACCTCCGTCTCTTTTAGAAATTTCACATTAAAGTCTCGCAACTTGAAGTAGCTCCTTGTATAACTAAAACCAGTGTCACTATTAGCAAAGGATTGATTTAAAATGTGATAGCATTTGTTACAACGTTGTATATATTGTGTACATTACGTAATGGTGAAACGCATATATACATAGTACATCTACTAGTAAGTACAATGAAGGATATAAATTACAGTTGTTTTTCATGTGCTTCATCCGAAGTTTGATAGACATTTCCTAGGAGTTCGATGCCAACCTTCCCAGAACAAATTAAAAAAAAATTTAAAAAAAATTAGACGTGCGTCTAAGCCACACAAACTTTCAATCATAAAATTATTATAAAACATACTGACCTCCCGACAAATGAGTAAATCATTTTTTAGGCGTACAAAATTTGTTCCTATACAATCTGGACTATTTACAATATATTCGTCTGGAACACCATGTTGCTAACAATGAAACGAGAAATAAAATTGTACTAAAAAATACGTTATAAAACTTATAAACACTATAATAATATTATGTGCATGCCTGAGCCTATGATGTTTTCTATTCGTGATTTATTTGATCTTACTCGTAAGACTTCCACGCATTGTAAAATACTTTCATCTTTAGCCACGGACAGGTACCGCTTCTTGCGTATTAATTTGAAGGCAGATTCCTCATCTATACCTATTTATCATATTATTATTTCAAAAACAAATGCATTCCATTATTTCATGACTCATGACTACGTTAAATCATTTTTTATAATTTTACATGATGTAACTCCAAGTATCATTCAGTTGCACGACAAACGAGCAAAAGTTTAATGTAGCATTCAAACTATACTTAATACAACATAATATTCAAACTACATATGTGGAAATGTTTACGTAGAAGCGTTGCCAATCTTTTTGCTTCCTTCAAGTATCGTTCATGGAGGAGTTCGGTCACCCGAGTTTTTGGTTTCCATGCACCCGTATTTTCCTTTGTATTTAGGCAAAAATTAACTCCTTGGGAAGGTCCCAAAATACTGATTCTTTCTAGTATGGAAGTTGCACATGGTGAAAGTACTCGTAGTTTGTGAAAATTCATTGTAGGCACTCTATTCTTTATCAGTGTCCAGTGTCAGCCCTCAGCTGATGTATCGCTCTAGTGTATTTTGTTATATCCTTTAGGAACTTTAACAACAACACGTGTCACAACACTTGACTATCATAGTTTCAACTACATACTTTAAATGAAAAATGAACAGATTGACTGTGATTACTTTATTTTTACCGAAATTCGGATAATCGGGTTAAAGTATTTTTTCATGTAAATTGTAAATATTATGTATCTATACGTGAAATTAAATTCCCTCGCGTGTGATTCATCCTTGAACGGCGTTTCAGTTTTAGTTGCATGTACAATACAAGCTGTATTATAGCAAGCATATGCATCATAATACAAAAATTTTCATCATAAAAACATTTTCCAAGCCAGAGATTGCTGTGTAATAAAATATTTTAACCGTGCTTTAAATTCACTATCTAGGATCTAGGCACATAATATTATCTTACTATAGTTAATCTAATTTTTCATACCCGTCACAAGGATAGACTGTTAGTTTCAGTTATCCATGTAAGACAGGAGGAGTTTGTAACCAATCAACTGGCTACTTAAATCGACTTTTGTAAAAAATGATTTGTGAGTTCTTAGGCTTAACTTTTGAAAGGTTATAATATGTTATAGTGTGTGTTAAATACGTGTGTATTATTTCCTTTGTGTGTTATACAAGTTTTTTTAAATAGTGTTGATAAATATAACTTCAAATTTGACTCGGAATTTCATTTGTACGGCGTACTATTTGTCGTTCCAAGTTCCAAGTACATATTGTCATTATCTCAACAACTCTTTGTGAACTAGGTTGATTGTTGATTGAACATTGAAAATCAGGATACTTCTAGCATTTCTTTTGGCTTGTTTACAAATTAATGGAGGAACAACCAAGTAACTTGTGTAATAAATACTTGTATAGTTATAACATTACGTACATCATCAACAATACAACATCTATTAAAACATTGAGTTAAACCTTAATAATTATTTTTCACGAAATGCTAGAACATTATTGTACAAAGCGACGCATGATCGTGTTCGTCATATTTTTGGGACTGTAAGTAGAACAATTAAAAATAAGTACTGTAATCTGAATCATTACATCACAATCTATCTTTTTTATTTGGGCTTTAATTTAAGATTTTAAATTTAATCGTATTTAATTTCATTCAGGCTTACGGTATTGCTTTTAATACTGGAAGAAGCCCTTACGGCACAGGAACACACACCAACTCCTACACCTCATACAGCTAGAGAGTCCAGTAATCCGGAAGCTGGACATTTAAATCGTAATAACAATAATCAGAATAACAATGTTCCTACATTCGATTCATTACTAATATGTAATAAGAAAAACGTAAATTATTGTAACTATGTATATAATGCTAACGTACATTGTTGCTGTTTTTATTGTGTTTTTATTTCAATGTCAGAAGTGGCAAGTGGCAAAGGTGAAAGTAATTCTAAAAATGATGACAAGTATTTAGGAGCTACTCAAACTAGTATACCGTGCTGGAAGATTGAATCCTTTACAGTAGTTGAGCCTTGTTTTCCATGTACCAGTAAGTCATTTTTAAAACTGTATTAAGTATTTATGTATAATATGCGTTTTTGAGTTGAACAAATTGTTTCAAATCAGTAAAAACCACTAAATATGATGTAGCTTGGATTTTAAAAAACTGCTAAGATGTTTATTCTTTGCTGATAGGTTTCGAAATTAGCAGTGGTTCTACACCAGCATGCTTTGAAACCGGGTTGAAAGAAAAGGTTAACTGTAGTACCAAAGGTGCAGTGTATAGAAGGTAAAATTAAACATATATAAATAACCATGAACTTTTTTCACAATGAAGCAAGATTATAGATTCATTATTTAAGGCTTATTTCTTCTTCCAGGTCATAAGAATCATGAAAATTGAAAGCTAAATAAATAAATAAATAAAATGAAGTTTACTTATCTAATGTTGCACCTGTTTTTTATTGTTTTTCCAGTTGCCTGCGAATCCCTCATGTGGAGAGAACAAGATTTATTGTGTTTGAAAGCTTTATGCTTTTGTTTACCATCGTATTTTATGGATTAGTGAAATTACGAACTTCTCAGTTGGAAAGAATAACAGCAAGACAGTTAGAAAAAAGATTGTTTCGTAATTATTAATGCTTAATGCTTAAATGTAATTATAAGTGAACTATATCCAAAACAATAGAAATAATTACATTCTTTCAATACCCCAGTCCAGTAATAAATAATATTAATCATATAAATCAACAAATTCAACAAATTAGAAACCTCTATAATTCAGTGCGTGACATTATCAAGTTTATTAACATCCAGGATTTTTTTTTCATAATTTCAATACTTATATCTGAAATAAGTGCTTCAAAAAGTTCATTTCAGTAGTTTTTACTTATAAATAAACGTCGTTTTTCAACCATACAAATATAAACATTTATAACATATTAAACACTCACGTCTATACCGAAACAAATAATAATACTATTCCTCAAAATGGGAAGAAAGGAGAGACAGCAATTTGCAGATGACAAAAGAAAGTATTATGCTGGAATTAAGGACAAGCCAATTTTATGCATAGAAGTCATGAGTATGGATAAACCCGTGATTCTATTAAGTATAGAAAACATGATTGTTCTTTACCTATTAGACACATATTGTATACACAAGTTATTTGATATTAGATTTATACTTGTTAAAAAACCTAATAACAACAGCTTTAGTTTAGAAGATACTGTAGATGTTATGGATGAAGATGCTGCGGTTGGAAACAGTGATAGTCATGATAATCTTACGAATTGTGTGATGTATACAAGTGATTATTTTTTTGAAGAAGAAGCAGTTACTGTTGTAAATGACACTAAAACTCAAGATAATTCTCTTCATAATAATTTGAGTCAAATCCAAAATGACAAAGTTAATTTGGAATCTACGAATTGTAAGAATCCTTCAATCTATGTTCCTGAGAAAAAGTTGCATATTGCTGGTCTTGCTGCAGTATTACGTCTTTGCATCGCGTTTGCTACAAGAAACGATGTTGTCATTGGTGAAACGGAGGTCCTTGATGTGAAGATGAATAATGAGAGGCAGTTCCCCCAGATTCCAT
>JAQIVE010006370.1:0-11611 GCA_034698285.1 Sminthurinus bimaculatus | reverse complement strand
GAAAGTGACCCTCAAAAATGACGATCTACAACTTTGCTTTTTACACTATATGCGTTTTCATTGTCGTTCACTAGATATTTTGTCATCAAAGTGCTAACTCGTTCTTTATTGCATTCAGCCATATAGTTGATTGAAATCAAAAAATAAGTTGATGTTCATGCTTTTTTATGCGCCCGATTGTTTTTTTTTCGAGTTGACACGTGGGGCACATGAAAATAACATGACATCTTGACAGGTACGCATCAAACCTCATGATAATCTCATGAACTTTCCTAAGTTTTTTTTAAAGGGTACATATACAATTTCAGAAGATAATAGTTTTGTGTTAGTAATTGGTTCCCATCCAAACCAATCAAAGTTTACACAGTACAATGCAACAGAGAAGGAATCCGTGATGAAAAGAAGAAAAACACTATTTATAAAATAGTAAAATGTAGGTGACGACATTAGGTACAGTTTTTGATTGTGATTTATATATAAATATGTTTGAAAAATTGCTTTTTAGGGCTCTCCCATGGATCATGAAATTTATTTTGCAGTTGTTTATTCCATTTAAATTTCATAGCTTTTACAATTCTGCAGCATGCCTGTAGTCATGTGTTCCTTTAAACTGATTATCTTATAAACATAGACATAAAATCTGTACAAAACTACTAAAACTTGACAACAAAGTGTTGGGTAAACTGCCCAATTCTTACACGAACACATCTTGAACGGCTGCACAATATGGCCCCCTCTGCGGTTAGCAGTTGAAACTCTCCTTCGTAGTGTGTTACATTAGGGTTACACCAGACGGAGCAAAGGATAGATCGAGTGAAAGCCAACTTGTACTAAGTACTGTTTAGACGTTACGGTAAGGCTTTGTCTCCCTCATAGAGTTAGTAAAGCACCCAAGAGACGGCAGCAAGTGCTTTAGTTTTAGCCAAGCATTGGCTTCTGGTTTACCAACAATCAGTATCACTGTATCAGCTCAAACCTTAACCTTTCGTTCATAAAAACGCCGTGTATCCAGACCAACCAAGTTTTCCCTTCATATTTTGATTCTCCACACATTTCGTGCCGAGATTTCAATTATTTATAAAGCAAGTACGAAATAAAAATGTACAATACCCTTCATGTTTTCCTCTTGAAACAAGAATTAATTGTATACTTGATTAAGAAAAAAAGGCTTGAACTAACTGCCTATATTTTTATGCAGACACTAATTTGTGTATTCCCATTCTCTTATCAATTTTTTTAGAGAAAATCCATGCACTTGGCTCGTATTCAAAGTACATTTCATATACATACATTGGGTTTGATATTGATACAGCAGCAAGCTGCAATCATAGGAAGAGAGGATTAGAACAAGAACGATTTTATACACATTTAATTTGATTCTACTCTAAGATGGATCATTGAAGGTAGATGAAAACGATTATTAAGACTTTAAATTACACGTTGTTCCATAAAACATCTTATAAGTAACTCGTAGAAAAATTGCGTAGTTAGTGTAAGAACCTTTTTATTACTAATAGTCCCAAGACAGTGCACCTACCAAGTCAACCAATAGTTTCAACTGAAAATACTCTCATTGTTATAGTCCCTTGGTACTGTGCAGTACAGTACAATACAATACAAACGTTCTAACTACCGTCAAGCACCCTTCTTATTACATGTGCAGGAAAAGGCAAGAGCCCTACGTAGTTTAATGATAGACATCACGTCATTTTTCTCTTTTATCCCCTTGTACTACACTTCCCTTTCAAAATTTCCAGTAAAATAGTTACAGGTTTGCTGTGTGTGAAGTTGTTACCTTTTCTGTAAAAAAACCGGTACACCTACAACCTTCATATACTGACTACGACGTCATGTAACCCAGATTTTGATCTTATTCTTATGTAGACAGAAAAGTTTTAAGTATAGATACGGTAAAAAAAATGCTACAGATATTTTAACTATTGAGATTTAAGTGCTTTTCAGTTCGATTTATTTCACGGCCCCTTCACAATGACCTTTTACTTCAAATACACAATTAATTCGACCCTTCCAGAAACGGATACTAATTTAATATTAACGCTGGGATGGAAACAGCGTGCCACTGCAACACTTTGAAACAAATAAAATAGCTTGTAACTTCATCTAGATATTTTTCTTGTGGTTCGATTTTAAATTTTAAATAAAAAATGAAAAGGGGCTTTCAAATAGCGTAACGTGCATGTCTGTAACATTTTAAAACATGAACTCAATATAATTTTCAAATTTAAGTCTTGGGAAACAAAAATATCACAATCATGGTTTTTGATAGCGCGATGCAATTTTATTTTAATATTTATTCTGGCATGCCACAAGGTGTGTGTGTATAGTTACATCTATACTACTTTTATCATCTCGTCACTGTGTAACTGGTGACACGAAAAGGTACGAGTTTAAATTGTCACTGTCATCTTAAATACTTTAATCTTTTGACGAAACGAAAAGCAAAGGGAAAGATCAAAGCTACACACAACACAGACACAAAAACATACATCCCCCATGCGATTATGATTTATGTTGCATAATATTATGCCGGATGGACAAGATATAGCAAACCTTTCTTTGTGAAAGCGCCCAGTTACTTCACTCAAGCACTGGGGCAGGATGTTCTCTGGCCGTACGATACAAATTCTACAAACCACAGCAGGGTTTTTTTTAAAATTATTAAACGGTAATAAGGGATTAAATTATTTTAAAATCTGTTAATAGCCCCAAGGACGTCGGAAAATAATCTGACTATAGCGATCCGATTATAAAGGAGAAAGTCAATAAACTGATACCTAGCTATAAAACTCACAGTTTAGTGTTTGAGAAAAAAATTATGTCATCATCACAACATATCAGTAAATGCAAGTAAATACACGCATACACGGAAGAGAGCAGCTGGCAGATGTTGGGCATTATTTCTCCTGTCACCAAACTATTATCATTATCGTCTTTCCTACTTACGTATTTACATGTCGTTATTTTGTATTTATTTTTTGTGCTTATATATTCATACAATACATACACGTACAAAAAAGCCGAGTTATTGCTATTAATAAAATCAGCTCATCTGTCATTGGGAATTCACACCCTGGTTTTAACGCTTGCTTCCTGTTTAATAGTCTGCTCATATTTTTTACCCTACTGAAACAACAAAAAAGAACAACAGCAGCAACAATATTACAGGCTTTAGAATGAAATCAGGCCACAATGTGTTTTCCCCTCTGAATCTAATACGATAATGATGTTGTATTGTGACAAACTGCCGGTGGATGTTTGACTAGAAAAAATTAAATATCTACAAGTAAGTGATTTAGAACCATATTCACAACCGCTGCACCTCAAAATGCTTCATGAATTATAAAGAGATACAGATTTACTTTAGAAGAACAATTATGATACATAACATTCTACAGTTTGGCAGGGAATCGGAGTAGCTTGATCGTGAGTACTGTGGGATGATCTGACCATCAGTTCAATAAGCGGGGAAAGTGTACAATGCATCGGTTTTATTGTCCAACTTAATAAAACATATTAATGCTCCAAGCTGTTGTAATTGCAGTTTTATAGAGCTCTAATTATTCTTCAACACTGACTAAGAATCGCAAAATCTTACCAAACTTGCAACATTGCGACAAATTTTCAATTTATTTTTAAATTAGTTTGCTACAAATTTTTCAGTAAAATCTTGAAAACTCTACAAACATTGACGAATTTGAAATAGGAAAATTACATTGCACAGAAAGGCAACAAACAACAAAAATATGTTGTATCTTAGTAGGTATGTGAGTATTGTATCTATGCATGTATTTATTAATACAGAGCATTGAGTGGAACAATCGATTTCATTTTCAGAAGTCATTATTTATATCTTGGGAAAGCCTTCAAATCTTTCCTTTTGTACTCACAGAAGGTGGTACAAGTTTCATTCCTTGTCTTCCCATAAATCCATCCATTAATTCTACGCTACACCAAACCCCTATGCCATACAACCACAGTAATTCAGTGTGGATTGTTCAAACTCTCAAAATAACCATGGCTTTCGTTTAGCCTTTGTATCCAAACTGTTTCCTATTTTTTGATGACTATGACTATGAAGTACCGGCAAAATAAATGAAACACCGTCACGAATCCGGAACTTTATGGCTTTTTTATCCTGTTCTACATTTGAAACTAGTCTTCAGTACTTTCTCCAAATTAGTGAGAAATTTGCGAGAAAATTACAGCTTTTTGCATGAAAAACTACACACCAAAGTATCAAATTTTATATATGTGCGACTAGTCTATCTATGTATTTTTTGCACCATTCCTAATTGTAATTAATAGTTTGGATTTCAAACTCGCTTTACATTTTTAGAGCATCATCTCGTTTCGATTATGACGGATGATCATTAGCACTTTGTTAATCCATAAAATTACATACGACCTTCTTGGCTCTTTAAGCCTGTGAAATTAAACCGTGGGTTTTGAACAAATATTTCATATCATTAATCTTTGTGAGAATTGAAAGGTGAAACATTTAAACCATCTTCCAAAAATTTTATCGGTATAGCTACGTTATTGGCACTCTAAAGTTTATACGTTATAACTATATAAACTAATATGAGTTGTGAAGAAACCAATCACCTACACCAACAGCCAAAGGCCAGCTGGGCAGCTGGACAAAAGTCACTGAAATATCAAATAGAGTATAATGCATAAATATTTATATTCATACTGTACATACATAACTATTATCTTTATATCTCAAGAACATAGAAATTCTACATCATTGTTTTATACATAATATTATTAGAAAATACAAAAAATTACTAACACTTTTTGAATACTATGTATATCTTTTGTATTATTTGTTATCATGTTTGTTAAATAAAACAGTATATGTACCATTATAAACATCATAAAATATTATATTGGATTCAAGCTTACATGCTGGAAATCGGTGTATAAGTCCAGTACTTGATGTATAATGTATAATCTACCTCACACGCGTTAATATAAAATAATAGACTTACCATATTATCTGGAATATTATGCATAGTTTAAGTTTTTAGACATAGAATATATGCGTATATGTGTGTACATAAAAACAAGCCAGAGCTTCTTCTTCTTGGTAGTTGTGGTGTTGGTTGTTTCTTTCGTGCCAGGAATCTAAAAACGAAAAGGAAAAGGGGAAAGGGGAAAAAAGCTCAACACGCAATCAGTTTTTAACTGAGTGGCCACGCGTTGTCAAAATATCGAATCTACAGGGGATGTATCGTATCGTATCCTATCTTATTTTTTGCTTTTTACTTTATATCCCTCTCGGACTCTCTCCTTCTCTTTCTCCTTCCCTCATCATCAGCCATCTCGCTCATCATCAATTCATGAATACACTCAATCAAACAAACACACTGGCAGACATTCACACATGCACACAGCTATCTGTCTGGCATAGGAAATACGACTATGCACATAGGAAATATCAGTAATACAATAATACAATATTACAAAGTAATCGTATGCATACAGTTTATAGCAAACAATATTTTTACGCTATATCCTGTATCAACAACTGTATATTTTTATCTAACTATATCAGAAGAAGTCTGGACCTCAGGATCATCGATACAAAATCAATTTACATACAGACTTGTACATGTACATATACATGCAGATATTATACTCTATAAACATACAGTGTGAAGAGTATCTATCTACACATACACTCCTTCAAAAACAAAATAGTTCAAACATAGAATCAAAGGCAGAAGAACTTAAAAATACATTTCTACTAAGCAAAGTACAAAGCTTTGTTATGGGTAAACAAAGATTAAATAGAGAAGGAGAGAAAGATAGAGACAGAGGGAAGGACATAGGGAAGGAGTAGTTTGAATCTTTCTCATTGTCACTCCTTCAATTCTGAAAAAAACTGTACAGATGAATATTTACGTCTATAAGTAAGCACCTACCGTAAATGCTGGAGCTGGGCGACAGCCATACTAAATATTCCAATTTTTAGCCATATCGAGAGAACGTACAGTCTGCTCGGATAGAAAGTAGAGTTAAAGTGTTTGAAAATGTGTATGTATTCACGTACTTCCTTACTTAGCGCGCGAAACAGATAAACTCTACTTTCTATCCAAACAGACTGTACATGTAATATTATCAAGAAGGAATATCTGCATGACATGTTTTACTACACAAAACTGCTGTACACTTGAAGTAAGTACGTTATATGAATAGATGTTGAGGAAATTTAACCTCCTGCAACATATTTCTTTCTTTTACCTCGTGATTCTCTCCATATTTCCACAGACTTTTACCTTTGAACGTGAGGTGATCAATTCAGGTCGTGACACATTTGTAACGCTTCTGTACAGTAGAATTTATTTTTAGTGGCAGATCAACCTCACTACTAAACCAAACTTTTATGGTTGTTCAACATTAATCTTTGATATTAAAAAGCTCTTGTTGATTTTGTAAAATTGTAAGTTGTGCAAAAGAAATTTCAATTGTACATTAAATTAAAACATTTTGATAGAAACCGGAAACAGTATAAAGCTTAAATTTTCAGCACAGAAAGTTTTATAAACGTTTTTGATGTTTTCGGCGCATCAATTGTTTGTTTGATTGGATACCCATTTAAATTAATTTAACTATCAACTGTACATTTTTCTTTATTGCTGCACAATGAAAGACAATGTACACAGAGCAGTTTGGTTTCCTCAAAAACAGAAAATAACAAAAAATTGTATTTTCCGCCCTATTGTTTAAAATTGAAATCTACTTTTGAAAATAATATCGTTGTTACTCCTATGCAAAATTCAAGAAAAACAGAAATGAGGTTTTCCTGAAATGTACAGTAACAATAATATTTTGCCTTTTCTTTACTCGAGATGCTCAAAAATTTGTTTTCTTTTTGGATCTATTCTGAGATTTTCTGTGAAAACATATACATGTCAGAGAATCTGCTGCATAATGAAGATGGGAAACTTTCAGAATCGAATGTGACGGGCCGGGGGAGGATGAATGAATGTTATTTGAAGCAGAGGTGAATAAAGAGGGGGAAAGAGAGAGTGAGGCAGAGAAAGATAGAGTAGAAAGTACACAGGTGTTCTATTCATGGCAATAGCTCATAGCTCATAGTTGATAGTCATTTCATTAGTTTATTATGTAGTATCATTGTCTCTATTTCTTTGGGTATTTATTCCAAAGTTGAATGAGAGAAGAAGACTTGACAATTCAAATCCAAACCCAACTAGGTACGTACTACTTACAAAGCTCCAGCCAGGCTTCTTTCCTCAACATCTTCTTTCTCCTTTACAATTTTGTTTTTCGCCAAACCCTTTATTGGCCATTTATCTTGCTGTGCATAATAATAAGCTTAAACGACATTTACAATCAAAGCTTGAAAGACAAAACGCTTACGAGACTTTGAAACAATCAGGCAGGTATAAAATTGTACGGTGGTGTGTAGACTAAGACTGATGTACATAATATGCACATCAGTATGTGAATGTGTGCATGCATACAGACTCAACACGATTAGTCTTCGTTTGATCCTCGAAATCGCCCTGCCATTGCAGAAAACACCACGTTGAAATAAATTCAAAATCAAAAACGAATCCAAATGAAATACAATGCAATTCAAAGCAAAGTAATGCAAAACAAAGACCATGTTTATAATTTCAATGTGAATTGAGAATTGGGACTGCAGCGTGCATATCAATGGATGGATATTTCATTGGACATGCATTTTTATTTCCAATCCTATCTTCCCCTTTTTTCTTCTTTAAATATCTATTATTTTCTCTTGTTTACTGCTATTACGAAGAATAATACATTTGTGTTTGGACGTTCTTCCTCCTCGACTGGCCGTCTCTTTGCGTACGTGTCTGTGACGATAACAGCAGAGATAAAAGTGTGTATTTAAATTTAAATGCGGATCTTGCAGTTAATTTATTCAGAAACAAGTTTCGTTTGATTTTTCTCTGTCGTTCAATCCTTCAAAATGTACCAAAGAACGATCAAACGTGTTGAATTTCATCTCACATGCAGGAGAAATTCAATTTAAGTTTTTTTACACACACTGACTTGGCATGGCCTGGAATTATTTTATTTGAGTACTTCCAGCAGCGTTTTATTATTGATTGGCAATTTACAGATAATGGCATCCGAGTTTATTCACAATGTTATGGGGAAATGAACTCCGTTTATCTGTGCTGATTGAATATAATATCTGTATCTCTACTTGTAAAATGGAAGGTGCACGTCACACATCACATTGCATACATTATCTAGGTAAATGGATGGAGAAATAATGAAAACGTGCGGATAAATGCTCCCTTTTCTATAATTTACGGGATCGGGAAAGCGAACAAATTTCTTCGATTGCATGCGTTACCAATTATTCGAACAAATTGTTGAGAATGAAAAAATATTTAAAAGCTCCTCTCTTGTCTGTTTACTAAAACAAAGTTTTTTGCTTCAAATTCAAGTAAGATCATCAACATAACATCAGTATTAGCAACATGCATTAAATTTATAAAAAAACATGGTTCAAAAACTACATATGAATGTAAAATACAGAGATACAATGGACTGTAAAATTACAAAAATTACATGCCAGAAATGCCTTTCATCTCAATCAAGTATATTGATAGACTGTAATTTGCATACATTTTATGCTAGCTCGAGGCTTGTGTAAACATTGTAAGCCATAAATAAGATGGGGTGAAAAGATAGGCTGACATCTTTTATTTAATATAGAAGCTCACATATTTCATACATAACTTCAATGAACAAGCTTAACTAAAAGTGCATTACCGATTTCAACTATACAATTCATACGTAAGTAATAACTAATAATGTTCTAGGTTTTTTATAAAAACTTTCACCTCCTTTCTTTCACGCTTCTGTCAGTTCTCGCTTGTTCAAGCACTTTAGTTACTTGCAGCGTTTTTTATGCATAACTTTATTTCACTGGTCTATAGACCCACAGACCGAGTTGCGTTCAGTTGCCGTTGTTTTTTGTTTTCATTTTATCCTGTCCTATTGTCCTTTGTTTTGTTTTCCTTCATCAGCTGAATTGGATGGATGGAGAAAAAACTTACCTGATGCGGCGATTTGTAGGTACAATCTTACCTATGGGGAATATGCACAGCAGGCATCTAATATTTTGTTTGTATGGACTTTTTATTTACTTATTCACACACTCTGTTGATTATTTTTTTCTATAATGCAGCAGAGAAAGTGGTTATATCGTACTTTTTTTTGTACGGTATATAAACGACTGACGTTGTTGCTTACAATAGTTACTTTACACAGTAGTTTAACACGCTGTATAAATCGACAAAATATTGTTTATTTATTTACGTGTCCCAAATAATCCGTATCGGTTAGGTTCTGTATGTATTCAATTTAACTCTCTGTCGCAAGGAACGGACAACAGTTTTTGTCAAGTCACTACCAGCTTACCTTAAGGAGTTTGTTTTTCCATTTTTTTCCTTGAACGTAAATGGTCTAAAATATGTGTGTCTACTTTTGTCCTGCGAGGCTCCTCTTGTTTGTCCTTTAGTTTATAGTAAGAGATTCCTAGCTACCGAAAAAAGCCACACACACTTGCATACAGACATTGAATTTCACCAACTTGATCCATGTTTACTTAATACAAAAGGAATACAAACAGTGCACTTGAGACGCTGGTAAATAACCACATATTTATGGGGGTATTGTGGATACAAATATGGGAAACACGCTGGTATAATGCATTCGGATTGAAAAAAAATCTTTGTGGAAGCTCGTTTTTCACCACTTCCATCCTCAGTATTTATTGAACAATTGTCATTTAAAGCCAATGTTTTTATTGTTATTATCAAACACACTAATTGTAAGAAACTAGGATCATACCTCTGTTTCTGTGTGTATATGTACATACCGCTATGTACGAGAAAATTATTCATCGCTTCTGCTTGTCACTATATAAATATACATTCATTTATGTACTGTAATAAAAATGATTTCATGACATCTTCAAATACAGTTTAGGTACACAATGTGCACTACACATCCTTAAGTCTTAAGTGCTTGTTTGAAAACAAGATAAAACACAGGCACAAACACTAACAGAAACTTCACTCGGGGTTTAATTAACTTCCTTTGTCCCAGAGTCACAAAAAAGATGGATACAAGCATAGTGTATTAAATTTGGGGTTTGGAATTCAAGGCCATTTATTCTTATCCTAATTACTATATTTTCCACCTGGACGAAATTATCTCGTCTTGTAGTATATAAATGGGTAGTACATATGTATACATCATACATTCATAAAACCAGGAAAGAAAAGCACCTAGGTATGTTGCAGTGATAGAACGTAATTAGCTCCATCAAAAGTAACAAGGAGACTTTGACAATGCATATCGTCGGTGTAGATGCAAAAATGGTTAATATGTATATGTCTTTAAGATAGCATATGACCATTTTTGCCCCTGCACCGACGATATAATGTTATACGTTAATTCTGTTTGAAAATACTTCTCAATAAATTTTCCCTGCGTTTTACATAAACAAAATGTAAAAATACAAATTGATATGCCACTGCATGAACAATAGAAGAAAAGTATCACTCTCATAATTTGCAAAAGCCCAAATATGATAAACTAAAGTCCTGGATGAGAAATCTATTTTCCCATTTGACCTGTGACCTTTGCAACAGCTGTATAAAATCAATCTTGCAGAGAAAAAGTAAGTAGCCAAGTAAATTCGTTTCGTATCTAGCTACTGAAAATTCTAAGGCCATCATTAAAATGGACAGTGCATTTAGTTACACATACTGCCATACTGCTTGGAGCGTTATAGACGTATCTCTATCTTTATTTATTTTCTTGTGCTCATCATTATTTTTGTGGTCTATGGTGAAAAGTCAATATGAAGTTGTTTCTTAATTTATTCAGAAACACAAGTATACATGCATGTATGCTTACATGAATTTCCAGCGATATCCGTCGCTCATTATCAAATGATGAATGCATTGCATCATAAACACTAGAACTCTGTCTGAAGTCTTATTTAGTTTATATAGTTATGCATATGTGTGGTTTAGGGAGCAGAGCTCCCTGCATATATTGACCCTGGTGTCTGGTGCTCCACAAATCACGGTCTTTGATTACTAGCTGTCGTTTTTGCCCATCGTTTTGTGGACTTCCGTTATTTTTACCTGCATAAGCATAATGAATCATATAGATTCAATTGAAATTTCTGTTTGGAATATGTGCATTAACTAGTATAAACTATTTAAATTCAGTATTAACTTGGCTTCGATTCGTCGTACACAAGGGTAAGGGCCTGTTTTCTTTGGCTTAAAAAAATCCAAGATACGAATGAGAAGCATGCAGATAACGATGAATTTTACGGTATGCATGTGTGTGTTTACATCGTACATCGTACAATACACATACTTGTCTTGTCCCTGAAAATACAGATAGTCGACTGTGTATACTGATAATGGATGGGCATGGACATGGACAGGTAGCATGGTTATACTTTCACGAGAAGATTTTTTTGGTAGTTGTCTTAAGGTGTCCAACACGAAGTCCAGACGTCTTTTTCTAATACGCTTTGTAAAGAAGA
>JAQIVE010006369.1:0-11611 GCA_034698285.1 Sminthurinus bimaculatus | reverse complement strand
ATGACATGAAAATTTGTCATCGTCCATGATTTCATGTCGTTTATCCACATTTCCATGGCCTTTTTTTCTGAACCAAACCCTTGTCAAAGTCCCTAAAACTATGGCATCCGGACGGGACTGGTAAGAGACTGAACTGCACTTTGCATGAACACTAGCGCGCTGGTGACCACTTTTAGCAGTAAGCTAACCTATATAGCATGGCGGCTAAACTTTTTTACCAGAAAGACTCTTTCTGGTAAAAAAGTTTAGCCGCCATGCTAAATAGCAGCCCTAAAACACTACAAAATTCACCTAGATATATTTTCTAAATGGCAGTTGAAGACGAATCGTGGACAGCATGGACTGAAGAGTCCATAACATTGTTAACAATAGCTACCGTAGCATCTTTTATTGCTTTTCTCACTCTTACGGTCCCTGTTAAAAACGGTACGGCAATCTTTGGTGCCATCGGTTTGATTTCCTTTGTTGGGCTCAACGTGTACTTTCTGCATGGAAAGGACGGCTACTCATCTTGGGGAATTTTCATTCGACTTCTCATCATTCTCGCCGCAAGTCTTTTAGGGATCGGATTAGTCGCCGCTGCTGAAAAACTACCGGGTGCAGAGTCAGTGTACGCATTCACGGCTACAATCCTAGTCGAAGGCTTCATACGATTTATTTCCCTAACTATAATTTTGATATGGAACAAACTGTTCAAGTAACTCAATTTGATTATGAAGACTAGAAATTCAAAACAGAAAAACGAAGCGGACATCAAACTCAGGAATGAAACTTTTAATCCTATTTAGTACAAAATCAGTTGTACCTACAAAATGTACTCATGAAGACTGCCGTTACATAGTTTCGAATGTTACATTTTAAGATGCCTTCTACGACCAAAAATTGAAAATAATAGTGTCAATAAAAAATAACCAACTTTTCTAATGAAAAATGGTTGGGAAACCCAAGTTGTATTTACAATTTAATATTTAATCGAGTGTTAAAATTAAACGTATTTTCAATCAAACAATGCAATGTTTTTCCCTCCTCTTCTACAGTATACTAACTACCACATATTCCTTTTCGATCTTATTAATAGTTCACTATTCACTAGCTATTCTTCAAAGTATATCACTGCCATTTTTTGTTTGAAAAAAACTGCGTGTGTAGTGTGTAGGTAATTAGCAAACATTTTTAATGGTTTTTCCTACAGTCTGTATCATACGCATATTATACACAATCATTTAGTGGTCTACTAAAATGTCAAAGCAGTATAAGTTGGTAACTGCTGTGAGCGTCGGCAATTTTTCCTAATCCAATTAACAACAGTCTGAATTCTGAATTAACTATTTTTGCAAACATTATTTAAGAGGGTAAAGCCTGAGACTTGAATATAATTTGCGACGAAGTGGAAAACGAGCCGTCTCTGATAATGCCATTTTTTAAAAGAGATTAAATCTAATCTTATATGCTCACCAATCGTCATATGGCTACCATCTGCAGACATAGAGACGCAAGCTTTGCAAATTCTAATCTATAGTTTCATTTATGTATTACATTTAGTGTATAGGATGCATGAACAGAAATGCATTTTTTAAATGAGCTTAAAACAATGTTTTCACCTGCCGTTCAGGTGCAGTGAGTTCATGTCAAACGTACATAGTATGTAGTACATTATATGTACATTACATACACAGTACACAGTCATAAGTCATAATATATAAATAATACTTAATTAAATGACATACGCATAATACAAAACAAATTCAGATTGTTTTAAAGCAAGCCGTGTATATTTTTCTGCTTATTAAGGGCTAAAATGAGGAAATTCATAATTATTGAAGTAATCATGTTAATAGAGTATAAAAAACGTTAAGCCTTTTATCACTGCTGAGCGTGCACAACTTTTTGCACTTGCAGGTATCTATACCAGTCATAATAAGATAGGATTAACCAGAATCTTTGTTATTTACTTAATGTGCAATCGAAACATCATCAACCTAACAATAGCATTTGCTATGTAATTGCTGTACTGTGATGTTACTATTAAATTTTGTTCCGAAAACGCAGTTGGGTATTATCATTATTTTAAAACTTCCAGACATTTCTACCTACAATTTGTTATTAGGTTGTCCGTGTCAAATTTTCGACTTACTGGTGCATACTACACATCATAATATAATTGACAAAGCCGAGCTAAGGATTCAAAATGACACTCAATTTTATTTTACCTACAGTGCTGGTAAGCTATCAGGTTTAAAAATACTTACCTCAAACGTTTTTACTTACTCCTAAGTATGTTCATAACTATTCGAGTCTGCATAGTTTATAGTGTAAAATCCGGACCAAGCTCGGATGCGACGTACCTACGGACAAATAAATTTTGCTTTTGACAGATTTTGACCCTTCTGATTTTTTATATATAATTTATATATAGATAATAGAGGCTGTCATGATTGCTGTGCAGAGCTATGTTTTCTCAGCCCCTCGAATTACCGTCAACGATCTGTCCACAAGAATTGACGAAATATATTTGGGTGTCTGCTCTGCCTACATTTTAATTAATATCATATGGATACTATATTTTCGGAAGGATGGACGCCGGTACACAAATTGGGTAAGAAACAAAATTATCTATAAAAATTAAAAACGAATTTTCGAACAGTAATGTCATAATATAATAATAATCATGTATTATGTACCTTTTTTATACTTTGTGCAAAGTAGACTAGAGCCCTCAGAGCGATTCAAGGAGTAGGGATAAATGCTGTGGGAATCATAATGATCTATTCTGCCAGCACGATCGAAAATTCCCCCATTGATGATGGTCAAAGATATGAGGCGAAATTAATTGCTGGAATTATCGCCCTGGTCGACTCCATCTATTACTTTGTTTCTCCAACAAAATCTCCACCGTTGCAAGGAATGCTGACGAATCCCAACAGTAATGTCAGTGACTACCGCAAAGCCCAGAACAAGAACAACTTATTTTCAACTCAAACTGGCTCCACACCACCACCAATATATTTTCAATCTCGCATTACAAAATCGTCTCGTGGGCAAGAACCTCGTGAGATTTTGAATGCCAGTGATCTGTACCGATATCAAAACATTTACTCAAAAAAGCATTCACTGTCCCCATCCACTTGTGAAATGTATATACCAAGAGCTCATCACACACATATTTACGATAGTAGATGCCGAACAACTGAAACTACCACTACGGCTTCTGCTAAAACTAGCTGTAGTAATAACGATAACAATCCTTCTCCCCCTCCTCCGCCTCCTCGACAACCTCCACCTATCTACAATTTTTATTCAGGACATCAAAATAAAAAATACTACCCTTTAACTGAGTCATAAACACGTGTGTAAATTTCTTGTTTTTTCTTACAATAATAAAAATTGAGGAGAATTATTATATAGTATTATTATGTACACGACAGTTTTATACATACTATATGTAACTTACACAATGTAATTTCTGATAACCAATAATGATAACAAATAGCAATAAATAAATGTTTTGTTATACCTTTGGCTAAAAACATTGATTTTCTATTTTCTATATATTATACAGCTCATATTGTAATGGTATAAGATTATTATAACTCATAAGTTCCTTATATGAATTTAATTTTATTCCATTGCATTTGCTGTCCTGAATTCGCAGGGATGCTAATGCCAATTTTATTCATGTTACGTCCATGTCTCATAGTGCCATAATATTATAGGTACTTTGGTGGCACTTATGCAAAAGGTTTGTTCGGCTCGCGTATAATATGTGCGAAAACTATTTAAATTTTTTTGTGTCTTTATATTATTATTGCATACATTAAAGAGGGAAAGTCTCAGCCAGTTATTCTCAGCATTGTTTCATATTTATTTTAATGTCTATAGTATCATGTTTACATGAAGATCTGATTGATTTGGTGGGACTGTAATTTCAGCTTTCTGTGTATTGTATGTACAATGTACAAACTGCTGGCAGATTCCGATGAATTTCATTGAAATTCAACGCAGATTCATTGGAATACGTACGTACGCAATATTATAATATATTTCCTTGCTTTATACATCATAGTCAATGCTGTCAGGCGACGAGCTGACTGCATACTCGACCTGCGTTTTTATTTTTACCTGTATACGCCTAAATTTTAGTGTTGGGATTAGGAAATCAAAATTCTTTTCTGAGAATCCACAAAAGTGACATGGCATGCCGAAGCTGCAAAACAACATTCCACTGAATGAAAATTGAGCATTGTGTGACCATTGATTTGCATTTTATACCAATCGTATTTACATACTATAAAATTATTAGAATTGATACTGCATGACCACATAGTACAGTGTAACTAATAATCTGATCTGCGGACACGATACGAGAAGATGCTCAAAATCAAGCTGAAACTTCAATTTATTTACAAAAGTTATGCGGTACCATATACTACCTATATCCTATACATACGGGCAAGAACTTTTGTCTAGTTTCTCGGAATCTGCGGCTGGGCTTGATCGAATCTCCGTACATATGCTCTGAAGGAATGAATTTAAAGTCACATTGATCAATGACCCATTCATTTAGACGACAGTAACAACTAAACTCACCAATAGGGTTGTACGTAGTATTCTTGCGGTTATTGTTATCGAGTGTTGTTCTTAAATTTGTACAAGTTGAACAGTTAAAAGTAAACAAAAAAACTAATAGACTTGTTAAAATATATTATTGTCTTATAATGAACGGAATGAAATAATGAATGCTCAGATGTAATGTTGTAATGTTTGGACTAAGTAAGATCGAGAGAGCCAACTTTTATCTATACACATAAAACAAAAATCACGAAATTGTAAACAGAATCTGTCAAAAACAGATTCTAACAACACTGGTCGTCCCTTAGCGTCCATCTATTTTTTCGCTGTGATCCTACGATCATCATACAAAAAGCTCTCTCTTTAGAATGAATGCAGGAAATATGCTAGTGTTTGCGAAATGTCTTTTGAGTTGTTGCTAAAGAAGGTTTTACCTCCCTTTTTATGAGAAAGATTTCAAAAAGCCACAAAAAAGTGGGACAAAATTGTTCGTACGATGTCAGAAAAAACTGCTTTTTCGACATAAAGACATAAAGAAGGTGACACTGATAGTACCCGCGAAATATTTATCATATTTACTACAAAGCACGGTATGACTTTGCCCAAAATACGTGAATTTTCTCTAGTTTGTTCTTAGACTTGAGCATTGGCATTACTTTTTGAAAAAACCTGGCAAGAATTGTACCGAAATATTTTATGACATTTGCCTATATGTTTTGTTCGTTTTGGTTTGATTTTTACGGGGAATTTTGTTCTGTGGACAGATTTTTTGCATTGTCAGTTGCTTCTTTTCATATGATGCATGTTGACTGATGTTACTTTTATATTTGGCTCAGATATGTACAAAATTGGTCTCAACTACTCAGAAGAAAATATACTCATTGTCAGTGAGTCATTGCTGAAAGTTGAACTTGTGGGCGCATTGTTGGTTTTTCGAGTAAAAAACATTGTAAGCCATTTTTAGACGTTCACAACACGGCACACCAGTTATCAATTTACCATTATGCCGAGTGCCGATTTGACATGCAAATCGTGCTAAACGCACAAAAATTGCCGACATATGTCAATGATGAAGCATTGATGCTTTTTATCTCACAGAGGTTATAAAACTTCTAACCACATTTGTGGTTAAGGGTCATTTGAGTTCTATACTTTGCCTAAATTCACTCAACATCCGTTTTTTCTCTCAATACCTCATGATTTGTTTGAAAAATATTCTAAAATGCGATTTAAATCAGAGCGTTTGCTGGGCGTAGTCCGCCAGGTCATTCAAATTTTATTTTGGCTGTCTGTTTTTTGCGAACTAAATCCAGTTGACGCTCAACTACAAGCCCCACAAGCCCAAAAAACCCCTGTAAAAAGTTATAAGGCTGTTGGGCAAAATGGTGTGAACAAAACAGTCATTCGTGTCAGCTATCCCGTCTTTGAGGATGAAAACCGATTTTGTCTACCTAACCTACCATGGCTCAACAGACCATTTTACCGGAGCAAATTGGACGGAGCTGCTTGCTGCAGAGCAAAAATTATTCAGGCAGCTACAGTTGTACCGGAAGTCACTGGAGAGTGTGCTCTTCAAACTAAAACTGATGAAAATGGAATTTTAAATCCAGCTCCTTTGGTAGTCCAATTTTTAACTATTTTGCATGTTAAACTTTGGTTTAAAAAATAAATTCAAACTCACACAAAATAAATTCAAACTCACTCATAATTTCTAACTATTACATTTCAGTGGTGTTCTTACACTTGCTCGCTGAAAAAACTCGGAGTCGTAAGAAGGAGTTCATAGAAATAAAATATTTAATTAAATTTTTTGTTTGTAATTTAGAGTAAATGTAAATGACGATGTAGCACAAAAAAGATTGTATAGTACTTAATTGTTTCAAATAGATTGACGTTAATGGAAATATCAAGCCTCTGGAGTTTTTCAACTACCTCACAAAGGCTGTCGGCCAAAGTAACCGACAAAACATAAAAATCATTATGGAGAAGCACTTTAAGTGTTTTTTCTCATTTAAAAACCCCAAGTTCCCATGTTATACTCCCCTGGGATTCCATAAATGCTACATTGATGCTCTTGAACATTTTTGCGTACATGGAATGCCAAAAGATCACGACTTTAGCAAGTTTCCCCAACCTATGGTAATATTCATTTCGTTTTTTATTCGTTTTTGAGTAAATTTGCCGTTTATTTTTTGCAAAAAATATAACTGGTAAATGTACGAAGCAATTGAAGCCGAAATGTTTTTCTTTTGTCCAAAACCCAAAGAATGACTACGTTAACATTCAGCCTGCCTGCAAAATTAATGGGAAGCAAATAATGCCGGATTGTTGTCACGGGAAGCCTTTGCCCTGGACAGTGGCCGATATCATAGAGGCGCCAAGAGATCAAACCACGTTTACTAGTTGCATGGCTAACATGCAGGACAAAGTTGTAAGGAAATTATTTCACAACAAACAAATAAACACACTTTTATGTATTTACACTCACAAGTCGTCTGGTGTTTTTACTAAACTTTATTCACTTGTTTAACGTAAAAAAACTGGTTTTTTAGTGCTCAGCAACATGTTTTATGAATTCGGCTGGAGTCGTCAATGACTCGATGGAATTAGACTTGGAGCTATTCAATCAGAAAATGTTGGGCCTTTTCCCCTTTGTCAAACCTTCAATATGGATGAACTTCTTGGGTCCGCTTTACGTCTTTTTCGATGAGACACTGGAAGAGTTACATGGTAAGCAAGGTCTATTTCTTGATTTTTTCCACTTTTGGTATGACCATTGTGATTATATAATTGACTATCTACAATCTACAATGAAAACGAATGAACGAAAAAATATTTACATTTTAGCAAAATACCGCCCATCGGAGAGAGTTTGCCTTTTACACGACAAAATCTTGAATTTTCACGAGAATAAAATTATAGAATACTGTGGAATGACCCCTGAGGAACTCAGAGACATAAAATCCCAGACAATCTAAAATATGAGACAGACAATTCATAATATTCTTACATGCTACATACATATTGTTCCTATATCATAATCTCGTGTATTACATACCATAATATTAGATAAATATTAGATATAAATGATAATTTTGTAAAATTTTATTACAACATACAGCATGTGACTTGAAAATAAAAAATAAACGGTGAAAAAACACATTTACTGATTACAGCAGAATATATTATGAATTATCGTGAAATCAAAGTTCATATTATGAATAATAATGGGAAAATGACAAATCGCAAATATCTCGCCAACCGCATTTACCATATACTTATTTTGATCATGCACACACTTTATAAATGCCTAAAATATCATAATGTATCGTAGTTATTCATAATAAATTGGAATGACACAATAATGTAACAATTTTTAAATGCCATAACATGATACACGCGAATATAAGTGCCATCGAGCACAAAACGCAAGACATGCAGTTAGTTACACACTAAAGGTGTACATATACACACTGTTTATCTTTTAGTGATGGCATATTTATCGGCTACTTTGTAAAAGCAACCAAATCAAACCAGATGCACACACATAATATAGGTAATAGGTAGATACGTAAAAGCAGATATGATAACTATGTAAACTTTTGCTTGTGTGTAACAAACTAATATTTTTACCATTTACCAAGCTGATGTACATACATGTACAATGTACGCATATAGAAATACGTACAAAATTCAATAGTAGCAGACCAAAGTTGACAAAATGTTTTGTAATTTGCGAGCTTTTAATGACTAATGACCTTCCTTCAGTTTTATGGGACAAGAATAAGATGCGCGCATCGACAACGACAACATCATTTCATTCACTGCAGAGTACATCTTTTTACCATTCAACTGCGTTTTTCTTGTTTATTATTGGCATTACCTATACAACTATGCATGAGAATGGCGTACCTTATAAGTGAACGGGCTCATTGTGCTTGAACATGAGCACGAGCCGACTCCATTTACTTGGAAACAATGTAAATCTGTCGGAAATAGAAATAAAATAAAAGTTGCTCCTTTTACTCCTTACCATTTTAAAGCATAATATGTATGTGCATCCTGGAAATGGAATGTTCGTTTTAAAATCGTCGCCTAGCAATTAAGAATGGTCTAAAGTCATTCCGCCAGAATGGCTTGACAGAAAGATTTTTTCAAAAACTGAATGCACTTTTTTATAAATCAATAAAAAAAAAGAGAGAGCCATAATATTTATTTTGGCTTCTTTTATAGTTTATATTAGGGAACCCCTTTTAGGCCTGATGGCTTTGATCCAAAGTGGGGACAAGTAGCAAATAGTTCACATTGACCTTAGGTTTTCATCGCAATATAACTTGTTTTTTAATCGCACATAAGGGCGCCAATAGTTTCTGCATTGTTTCTTATTTCTAGCCTACACCCTACACACTTACACATTGTGTACATGTACAATTTAATTATCGTTGCCCCATGAAACAGTTTTCTGTGAGATATGAGATACTATTTGAGAAACGATTCTTTTTTCTCGCTCCCTCTTTCTTTTTTCATTATGTAAGTGCGTGTGTGTGCTTGTAGTTTGTATATTGTTGTATTGTATTGTTTAAAGGATAAGCCAGGAGCTTCCTTCCCCCTAATTACTGTATAAAAGGTGAATAATTTTGATGCTCAAGCTCATTTTTATTTAGCATATTTAAGAAACAATCTCATACACAAAATATCTTTACAAATAATCTGTTTATGCTTGAAACATACATCTCGGCATAAAATACAGACGACAATCATGAAATCTGCTGTAAGTTGAACTTGAACAACGTCATCTATTTTCATTTTATAAACAGGCATTGACCTAATATATTATTTATTTTTTTTACAAAAAAGGTTAGATTTGATCATTTTTCTTTCTAATTTGCAGGTAATTATTTTGACCACAATTCTACTTGGGATGACCCAAGCAGAACCTCCCTCTAATGGAAGATATAATAGACTTGGAGGTTACAGACAACAATCAAAATCAACCTCAAATCTAAATCGTGGTTACAGAGGCGGGCAGTCAAACGGTCAACGGGGATCTAAAGAAGTACAAACAAATGTCTTTATATTCGAAGCCCCTCAAGATTTCGAATTCGATGTCCTAAGCCAACTTGACGGAGCTTCCTTAGGAGGGGCAAGTAATTCATATGGAGCTCCACTAAATGCTGCAGTAAATTCTCCAGTAAATACTCCAGTGAATCCTTCCACGGGCTACACACCTACAGAAAAAAGTGTTATAACCACATTCATCTACTCTTCTCCCGAAGATTTAGATGTAAATAGCATTCCTAATAATAAGTACAATCAGCCTTCACAATATTCTCAACCAATTCCCAGCTACGATGTTACTGATTTATTTAATGAGAATCTTATCCCACAAACAAATTCTCCAGAGTATGGTGCTCCATTTTACAAATTTTAATGTTTGATATAATATAAGGCTGTTTTAATTTATTAAAGACAAGAATTATTTTTATAGTTACCTCATGGCGCCTAGCTTATGACCTTTATTTTTCCATCACTGTCATCTAACTGTTTAAAGTACCATCGCATACACACTGCTCACTTTATTTTCAAAGTTTTTCTGCCAATTCCTAGTGATCGAAGGCAAGCAAGTAAAATAGAGCATTTTCAGTAATGACCAAATTTTGGCCCGTACTACTCTACTACTAGGAAAGTGTTACATATGTATACGGCGTTGCATTTTTTTGAACATTTATTATACTTGGCTTGTATAGGACGTCTAAAAAATGCTTTTTTAGGGTTTTATCCACTCTCAAGTCCAAGTCTCCCCAGTCCTCTTTTTTGCCTCAAGAAGTCGTAGCTATTGATATTATGTACTGAGCATGCTGGACAAAGGTTTGCTATGTATAGAAGGAGAAACTTATCATGTATACTATAGTTAGATATAGAAATAGTATAAATAGCTTCATGTCTTCACTGCCATTCTTTACAGGTTCATGTGTGCATTTCTTTTGTCGATATGTTATTTGTACATACATATGTATAGTCTGTTTAGAACTATGGTGAAAGGATCTGAGCTCACATTCAACATTTAGTTATGGCTATTTCTGTGGATTTTCGGTGAATCTTTGGTGTCCACTTTGTTGGTCATGATTTCAGAGAAAGCCATTCATTCGTACCATAAAGTATATTTTAAATAACTGTGTAGTTACATATGAAGCAAAAAACTGTACCATTTTCACTTACGCATAAGCCAGCATCAAAGCTGTAAAAGGTATTTTAAAACGACTACAGCATGTACAAAAGAATTATATGAGCTCATTGTATTACCCACAAAACAACGTCAGCATGAGTTATGCAAAATACGGTTTTACGATTTGCCGGTTATAAAAAGCCCATCAAATGTTGAGCCAGTGTACCTGCGTCCAAACTTGAAATTCATTTGTCGTTTTCTCCCAGTCAAAGCCACATCAACAAAAATGTTCCGCAAAATTGTGTTTCTGGCTCTAGCCTCCGTGCTAACACAAAAAGGCTCTTGTGGCCTTATACCCGGAGGACAACAAGTTGGCTTGGCTAACATCAACGCTTTGAATGGAGGAGGTGGAGTTGCTGGGGCTCAATCCCAAAGCTTTGGAGGTCAACAAGTCGGACTAGCTAATGTAAACGCTCTGAACGGCGGTGGAGCTGGAGGTTTTGGAGCTGCCGGGGCTCAATCACAAAGTTTCGGAGGTCAACAAGTTGGACTGGTCAACGCCAACGCTCTGAACGGCGGGGGAGCTGGAGCTTATGGTCAGCAAGTCGGAGTACTTAACGCCAATGCTTTGAACGGAGGTTCCAGTGGGGCATATGGAAACAACCATGGTTATGCCGGAGCCGCCGGAGCATATGGCGGTGGATATGGTGCTGGAGCCGGAGCCGCCGGAGCATATGGCGGTGGATATGGTGCTGGAGCCGGAGCCGCCGGAGCATATGGCGGTGGATATGGTGCTGGAGCCGGAGCCGCCGGAGCATATGGCGGTGGATATGGTGCTGGAGCCGGAGCCGCCGGAGCATATGGCGGTGGATATGG